>VUQH01088487.1:55705-75121 GCA_015106775.1 Etroplus canarensis | reverse complement strand
CTAACACTGCATGCACCAACGGTACCCCAGAGCTGCCTACCATGCCCAGCTATTACTATATTACTGTTCTCCATCCACAACAAGAAAAGAAAGGAGGGAGAAAAAAACCTGCTGATTGTATTCAGATAGATTTTTGTCTCCTCGGGCAATGGAATTAAAAAGATTAACTGTTCATTATGAAGCAGACCACATTGATTAGGCCATTGACAGATGGGCCAGCAACTAAAGTCTGAATGTAACAATTTAAATGTTACGAAAATTGGCACTTACCTTCTCCCAACTGATTTTTAATTTCTCCTATTTTCAGCTAACATTTGAAATGAGTTTCAAAAGTGGTGTAATGTGCAGAAGAGTGGCCCTATTGAGTTTTAATCGGAGGACAATTGGAGGATAACAAAGCTGTATCATTAGTGTAGCTGATATCTGCCTTACAGGGCCCAATGTCAACTTTGTTATATCAGCTGCCAAAGGTCAGTTTACATACATGAAGTGCGTTTCAGGTGTTACAGAATTCTGCAATTTTAGGTGAAATAAGAACACGTTCAGTTAATCAGATCAGCCTGGTGTCACATGTCAATCCATTATAAAGGTTTGCCATTGCAAACTGCAACCTTGCTCTCATCTGAAGAGTATCTTTGATGATCACTACTGAGCTTTTAGACACTTGTGTCACTGCTCCAAATGGCACCATGAAGCAGAGTATAACATGAATGTTGCTTCAGGGGCACAGGATCATAAGGAACAGTATTAGGGGGATGCTGACAAATGGTTTGTTGCTCCTAAGGTGCTGACAACCTCGACGCACATAGTAGTCCACTGTCCACCCCCTCTGGCCCTCCTTCACCAATTTAAAGCTGCATTTTACTGTTCAAGAGGTTTAGGGAGGAGCTAAATATCCTAAACACTTTAGTACAATAAAACCTGTTTACCACACTGACACTGCGCTCTTCTTCAGGGCAGTGGTGGTGGGTTTCTAGTGTAACCCCCGTTGCCCTGAGCCTTCCCACACACCTTCCCACCCACAGTGGGAATGTCATGCCTTCATATGTAAAAACTGTTGTCCCTGCTGTTTATACAAAAGATGCACATTGTTTGGTGCTTGCCAGCTCACCTCCCAGCTTCCCAGCCTGGAGTGCTTTCAGCAGGGAACTCCCTCGAGGCTAAAGGACTGAGCAAACATTGACACTCTGCTGCTGCAACTTTGCTCCCTCTCAATAAAACATGTTTCAGTCAGGACCAATATAGTCAAAAGAAGAGTGTTAATTTATATTTAGCTGTATGGCTGTTCTGCAACCTTTCACATACATGGAAAGCCAGAGGCATGAAGTGTAGCAGCAAAAACTGCAAAAAGAACAGAGTAGACATCAGTGACGACAGATATGACATTGATTAAGTCAGACATAGTATGAATAGGAGAAGCTAGGATGGATATGGGTTAAAAAGCAGCTTGCAGTTGGGCAGAAACCATAGCTGGGCTAAAGCAATTTAAATAGAGTACATGTATATGAGATCTGCCAAGATCAACTCAGGTTGAGTGGTTTGGGGACAAAGTCAGAGGGGGAAGGTTAAGATGGTTTGGACATGTGCAGAGGAGGGATGGTAGATAAATTGGACAAAGGATGTTGAAGATGAAGCTACTGTACCAGGTAGGAAGAAAAGAGGAGGACCGCAGAGAAGGTTCATGGATGCATTGAAGGAGGACATGCATAGGGTTAGTGTGACAGAAGAGGATGCAAGGGATAGGGTGAGATGGAGGCAGATGATCCACTGTGGCGACCCCTACCGGGAGCTGCCGAAAGACAAAGAAGATGATATGAGATCTGCCAAGTGGGTCCTTGAAAGGGTATCATCTGAGCCATCGGCTGATGTGGGCTGACATTGAGATTAGCTGATCTGCTGGGATTACAGTTGAACTTGATGTTGTAACCCACCTGAACTTATACTCTTCCTCTTCCTCTTCCTTCTCCTCCTCGTCCTCCTGCTGTTAGGGGTTGCCACAGTGGATCAACTGCCTCCATCTCACCCTAGCCCTTACATCTTCATCTGTCAAACAAACCCTCTGTATGTCCTCCTTCACTACATCCATGAACCTTCTCTATGGTCTTCTGCTTTCATTTTTCACACAGTTTTAATTCTTTAATGCAGATACCATATATGTTAATGAATTTTTCATATTTGATTTGGGCCAGAGGAAGCTAATGAAACAGGCTTGTTTGTTCTTTTCATCTCTGGTGTTTTGGGAATATTCATCATCTGTGTTTTATTGGATTTCAGTTCATCAGCTCTGCATCTGACAGACAACTGCCTGGCACGTTAGTTGTTAGCACGAAGGCACTGATGTTGAAAAGAGATCGCGCCTCTTGTATGTTGTCGTGTTTGTGTCAGCTCAACCAACCACCATAATCACCTACCCTCCTCCAGCCCCCTCCGGGTTCCTGTTTTCTCTTTGCCATTAAATTGTGAAATCTACTTACTGTGTTGCCAGCCTGATCCCACTCAAGCTGCGTAATCTCCTTGTAATAGAGTGTGAATACTGCCCGGCAATAAATCAGCACCTCATCAGTGCACTTTATTAAATATAGACACCAACAGACAGCTCTTAGTATATTCAATTTACCCTCTGACGTAGGCTTCAACACAGGAGATAAAGATAGATTGAGCAATCAGGTGGATGCTGAGGCCTAAACCCAGTCAGAGTAGAAGGAAGGCACAAAAGCTGCAGGGAGATTGAGATGGGGGGTATATTGGAGGCAAAAAGGCAGTCAGAAGTATGCAGGACGAAAAAAGGGATGTCTGCCAGACTGGCTGGAAGAGGGCTTTGTATAGATATTGTGTACAATGCTAGATGTATAAAAAATATGCATACATTCTGAAACTATAGTATCTGTGTTGAATTTGGGTCGTATATTATATAAAATCTTTTGTATGTGCTGATGTGTCATTAAGTGATCTTCAGCAGAGAGCCATACCTCATCAAGCAATGTTACTTGATGGCAGCGAAGATAAATTATGTGTAATTATAGCAATGATTAAAGCTGATTCGTCCTGGTCTTTGGGGCTAAGAGATATGTAAAGTCAGTAGTGGCCAGTGGGACCCTGGGGAGGGCTAAAGACTTTGCTGCTTAGGTCAGGAGGTTATAGGGTGCAGATTAAAACAAGGGGATTACTGTATTTAACGTTTTTCAACCTAATGATATTCACAGGCTACTGGTCAAATCACCCATTCCCCAGCTACTTACGAGGGGATAATGGGCTGGTTATCACGTCAAAAGAAGGCTGATAGCAGCTTCCTGAAAGTGCACACTGAAGCCATTAATTTTCAGTCATCAGCCTCTTTTTCACCTAGTCAGTTTAGCTTGTATTGACTTGATTTTGTTCAATATGAAAACAGCATTTGTGTCATCAAATCAGTGTCCAGGGAAAGCTTGCAGCAAACTGAGCTGTTTGTGTTGTACATGTGGCTGGATTTCAGGTCAAATTATTTACGTCAAGCACAGCAATTTATTACCAAGCTGCTATTGATTGGATCCTCCTGATGCTGTCATGTAAATTCAAGAAGAGTCATGGTCGGCAGTTGCTGGTCACACACACATAGATCCATGAAGATAAGCTCACACATGCAATGAAACTGCTGAAAATAGCACGTTCTTCTTTATTGGTTTCATATCTAGTGTGTCACACTTACAAATGACAAGAATCTATACAAATCAGAGGTGCACACATTTTCCCTTGTCCTTTCCTCCCTTTGAACTGTCATTTGAAAAAAGAAACATAAAAGCTTTGATATAGAATAAGCTTATGGAAGTGTGATCATTCAGCACAGTTTGAGGTTAGAAAAAAAGACGTGCTGAACCTCTGGGGTCCTGTTAGGGGCAGTTTTACTCCAACTGGAGCCCAGAGAGCACTTGACTTGGCTGAGGTGAGATTGCCGCTGGGCAGAAGTCTTCAGGGCCTGCTTGTCCTTCTGATATCTGGCCATGATAGATCAGCCCCTGTCCAGCCAGAATTACTCTCTTTCCTCTTTCTATCTCCCTTTTCCTTTTCCCTTATGCTCTGGTCCCCTTTCGCTCTCTCTTCCTTATCTCCCTCCTCCCTGGCCCATATCTTCTCCTCTCTTTTATCCCCTATTTCTCTAGCTCTCTCTCTTGCCATCTTTTTTCCTTTTCTCTCCCTCCTTCTGTCTGCTCTGTTGTCTGATTGAGGGTGAGTTACGAGGGGGCTGCAGCTGGAGGGGGCCACCGTGCCTCGTAATTACATCTCTTTTTATTACCCACGCTAATGGCCCTCGGGGAGAGGGAAACAATAATAAATTAATAGAATATGAACTCCAGCTCAACAGAAATCTCCAGCATTTCATTTTGGACCGTCCTGTGCTCTGGCAGATGAAACAGTGCTCTGATTAATCTCTGCGAGGGGTTTGAAGCAGCCGTCCGTAGGTTTGGGCTGCCCCCTCCCGCTCACAGCCAACGGCTTTTGAGGAGATAAAGGAAGAGATGATGATTTTGGCTTCTGTTGTTGTACTTTAGTGGTCTGGTTTTCATCATTTGAGCTATTAATTATGATGCAGCTAATGGTCAGGTGTATTTTCTTTATTACTGTTTTTCTTAATTTTTTCTCCTTTATCTAAATTGAAATAAATTTCAGTCATTTTCATGTAGAATAAAATGTCAAACCAGAGAATTTTGAAAGAGAAAATTTTCTTTGAAACATAAATGTTCCCTATTTGAGTGGGGTGCTTAAGTCAGAGTGAACAAAGAAAAACTCAAGAACCACATTGTTATTATCTCCTCTACTGCAAAGACTTTCAGACAGAAACCTGCCGGTGCACTCAGCAGTGGAGTGGAAAAGGCCCTTCAAGCGCACAGACAGGCCTCTGTGATTTGGTCAATATTGTGTCATGTTTGGTCAAACCCCGCCAAGGCAGTGGGCTGGAAATGAAGATGTAAATATTGATATTTCATTAGAGGAAATCACCCACTCCGACGGCACTTAACCGGGCCACCTTCAGAGTGCGGCGGCCGGAGCGCCGTGTGACCTGCAGAGTCGGGAAGTCACTTCATTACTCGATTAAATTGAGTGGAAAAAGGCGAGGCAACGACACGAGATCCCATTTGGAGCGATAATTTAGGCCTTGAAGAGAGGGGATGGAGCAGGGGAAAAACACTACCTCTCCATCTCACAACACTGGATTAAATTCAAGGACTTTTAGCGTCAAAGGTAATTGTAGGCTGCTGGGCTGCATGTGTGCATATGGCTGAGAGGTGTCTGTTGTATCAGAACAACTCCAACGCCACTTCAACGAGCCCTGAACAAGGCCTTCACACGAGCTGTCATATTGGGAGCAGCGCTTTAGTTCCGCTTCAGTCCTCCTTGGCATTAAAAGGCTACACAAAGCCTTTCCTGTGATTGTGATGCCAACCTGATGCAGCAATCAAGACCACGTCCACGCTTGCATGACAATTTTGCTCCGGCCAGTCCACATTCTGTCCAACATAATGGCCATGTATGCAGACAAGGAAATAACACAACAAAGGATTTTAAGCTGCTGTCTAGATATGCGTAATGGCACAGGCCTTTTTAAAATATGGCTTATTGCCTTCACTGATAATAGTCAAGTGTTTTGAGTGCTTTTGGCAGTTTGCTTTGTTGTGTCTAATTTGGGCTCTTCAGACCAACCTCTGACCAGTCCAGCAGGACACTAGCACCTTTCAGTTAACACTCTATTCTACTGACTATTGATTCCCCTTCAAAATGTGAAGGCCCTCACATTCTGATCACAATCTGTTAATTAATGTATCCTCCAGCTCTTCCCCTGCAGTGGTCATCGCCACGATAAGGGAAATTGAACACTCGGGTACTTCTCGCTGTGGCTGTTCTTTTCTGTCTGCCTGTCTCTCTCTCTTCATCCTGTTTCCTTTTTACTTTCTCTCACACTTCCTCATTATGTCTCTTATTCTTCTCCAGCTGTGTGTGTGTGTGTGTGTGTGTGTGTGTGTGTGTGTGTGCGCGCTCGTGTTGTCCTGGCAGGTGGAGATAAACATCGGGCTGGTGGCTGCACCCTAGTAAGATCATTTATATTTAAGAGAAAATGTGGCATGTAGGTGCAGTGAGGGCCCTGGTCAATACTGTAATCTATCGCCCTTTACTCACACAATGGCACGTAGTGTGGCAACAGCACACTTGTAAAAGCAATCATATTAATCAGGGGTGGAGTTGAAGAGCCTAATATGCTGTCAGAATGAAGCGCCTGCAGGAACATTTTGCAGGAGGAGGGGAGGTGGGAGATTGAGGGGAATGAATATGGGGACTGTTGGAGGGTTTGTGCAGTTTATTGACAGCTAAAGGGAGGTACGAAGGGAAAAAGGGATGAGATGAAGGCTATCTGGCTCTCTACTCCTCACTCTGTCTCTTCTTTTCTCTTTTTACCTTTGCTCCTTTTAATTTGTTTGGGTTCCTCACAGCTCATCTTTGGGGGATCTAGCAGTTTGTTTTATCTAATGTTCTATTCTGAGCATATGTAGTGGTGTGGAAATAGAAGTTTGATGCACCCATGCCAATTTCAGCTTATTCTACAGCTGTTGAAGAGTTTGGCCCTGGGTTTAAGCAGGTCTTCAGACTGGGCTTGAACCATGTGACCCCAGAGTTGTGTGTGTGTGTTTACGTGTTCAGTTTCATGTTTATGGATGTCATGATCCACATGTGCAAGTGTGTCTGTTTTCCTACAAGACACGTTTGTGTTGGGTACGCTTCCATGGGTATGTATGTGTACGTCCCCTCATCACCTCCTCCTGTTACACAGTGCATGTCATGTCCTCAACTCCTCCAATGAGAATGTGTCTTGGTGCTAATCCCCCTCACACCAATAGCAGAGTGACAGGATACAAGGGGTAACCACATGGCTTTGTGTATCACAGACCTTTGCACCGATTTACTGTCTTCACTTACACTAAAGCCCGCTCAAGTGCTCTGACACCGGCTTCAAAGAGTGCATTTAAAATTAAAGACCACTCGCTAACATGTGCCTTGGCGTATGCTCAGTTTGTTTTACTGATCAATTCCAACATCATATGGGTTTGACTTTCTTTTTTTTAATGAAGCCTTTAATTAAATCCTGGAAGAGATACAGTTATGCAATTTTTTTTTTAATTTTTTTTTTACATTTGAACAGAAATATAAACTCTCAGACTCTGCTCCATTTTCATAGATTCTCCCCTTCTTCCTGTCCAGGCTTTTCTACTCTCTCTCTGGGAGACCAGATGAGTCTACTGCAGAGTGCTTGGATGGAGATCCTCATCCTCAGTATTGTGTTCCGCTCGTTGCCGTATGAAGACGAGCTGGTGTATGCCGAAGACTACATCATGGACGAGGAGCACTCGCGGCTCACAGGCCTGCTCGACCTCTACGTGTCCATCCTGCAGCTGGTCCGCAAATACAAGAAGCTGAAAGTGGAGAAGGAGGAGTTTGTAACCCTGAAAGCCATTGCGCTCGCCAACTCAGGTGGGTGATTGTGATCATAAATAACATGCAAACCTTTGATTTTCAGTTGAAATAATTGAAGACAATAAGAACTCTGCATTAAAATCTTTTCGGTTTGTCAGATAAATATAAAAAAAATAAGAATTATTTATTGCAACAATGTATTTATAATAAACATTTAATAATGATAGAAAATTAATTTTGCAAACGTCTTCTGATCAATCCAATATGTAAATATTTTCAACAAAATTAATCCAATATTTTAAGCACCTCCTCTCTTTAGTTTAAAAATATCTAAACTATATAAACATAGTCAAAATATATAATCGACATTTGACATGAATGTTACACCTAACAAACCAAACCATACAAAAAGAATGAATAAAGTTTATACATTTAAATGAAAACAAATGAACTTGCACACAATATAGGAAAAGTGCACAGTTTTTAGGTCTAAAAACCTTGAGACCTGATGATGTTCCTCACAAATGCCTCAGCTGTATTTCTCACTTAAGACATTTCACTTTGTCCTGGCTGGACCTGTGAGGAATGCACAGTAGTCAGTGTAGCATAGGTTTTGTCTAACACAGTTTCAGAAATGACATTTCTTAGTTTTTCATGAGTTTTTCAGCGTAACCTTTAGTTTGGAGCGTAAGATGGAGAGATGGAGAGAAGATAAGGCCAGTGTATGAGAAAGAGGGATGGAGGAGTGAGCTTTCTTAATTGAACACTTTCCGTGTTGTGGTATTTCTCCAGCACTCCCTCACCCTCCTCTTTCTCCATCTCCATAACAGTAGCTGCAGGGCACAGCAGCCACAGGAGATAAATTTAGCATTTCATTAGGAGCACAGGGGCTGTCAATAAAACGTGTTAAGTCGAATGGAATGAGTATCAGGGTGTGATAGGCCTCGTTTGTTCCAGTGTGAAGATGGCATGCTGCTATTGACAGGCACCTTTTGAGGAGACAGGACCTGCCCTGCTCTGATCAATCCACACTGGGCCACCGGGCCACTTTCCCTTGTTTTGTCCGGGACTGAAAAATGAAAATGCTGATGCTGGGACTTTGCTTTCAGATAACACAGCTTTGGTAGGGAGGTGGGGTGAGAGGGGGAGGAGAGATGGGGGTCGAGGAGAGAAGAGGAGGAGGAGGAGGAGGAGGTGGGTGTCATTAGAACGTTAGAACAAGGTCTCTGGGAGATCACTCTCCCGGGAGCCCCTCTGTCTGACAGCTGTGAAAATTCATAGCAATTGATTTTGTAATTAGCAGTTTATCAATCGGATCGACGTGGGCTCACTGACGGATTGCAAGGAAATTGTTTCTTCAAAGTTGTTTTTCTTTTTTTTTTAGTCTACCCCTCCTCCAATGTCTGTAAGCTGTACACTTGCTGTCTCTTGTCCTCTTTTCTTTTCCATTTGTTGAGATGTCTCCATCTTTCGTTTTATTTTCTCCTCTTTTTCCCCCGTCCTGCAAAACATTCCTTTAAAACACGATTCATGTCAGGTTTATTGCTAAAATGTGTGCATGCCTTTGCGACTGAAAATATAGAGCAAAACATTGGCTTGATTTGTAAAAATGCAGCCTCTGTGAAAAGAACAAGAGATAATTATGTCACACCACATCCTCATCTGAGCCTTTTGTTCTTCCATCCTCCCTCCTTCACACCCCCCTTCCACATTCACTTTACAAAACGACCTACTTCATTTTACCACTGTGGATTTGAAAACCGTCAGGGTGAGAAATGTCTCAAGGTCTTGGGAATACAGTTGTTCCAGTCAATGAATTTGGGGCGAAGCCTGAAATCTGTTTTGCCTTTTATTGTCCCGTGTGGTAAAATATGCACCGCCAAGGTGAGTCAAGTCAGGCAGCCAATGACATGCTGCCTCCTGAGTGCCAGATGCCAGTTAACCGGTGAAAGAAAGTGCAACCCCAGACTGTCCCTGAGAGAGGATGGGAGATAGGAGCAGAAAAAGCCGAAAGTGAGAGGGGAGTATGGTAACATGATGTACAATAGGATCGGTTGAAAAACAGTGGCACTGTAGCGAAACATTAGAGGAGTGAAGAACACCGGAGGGAAGCCAGACTGAAACTGCAGACTGCTCTAAAAAATTGCCAGGAGGTGGGAGAGTTTTGGACAAACTGAACCTGGGAGAAAGAGTCATATTTTAGCTATTCACAGTAGAATTTAGTCAAATAAAAATATATGTTACAAAACAACTTGAACTTGCAAAGAAATATACACTTTTAGAGAAACTCATGTTTGTTTTGCCGTCTACATTTATGGTCAGAAGCCTTTTTGTGGTAGCAGGGAGGAAATTAATTGAAAGGAAGTGTGGCATTCATCTCACGATTGTTTATGGTGTCCAATTCTCTAATGGTGCCCCTTTTTTATATTTGGAAAACACTGTGTCCTTTGGAACAGTCAGGTGTTTAATGTGTACTCACTCAGCAAAGATTGGGTGCTATTCATGCTATTGTTACCAGAGAATAACATTGATTTTCAGTCCCACTGGTCAAGGGCCATATCAATACCCTATCCAGTCCACCAAAGAATAAATATATAAATAAAATAAAGCAGATGCTGTTGTTTTTCTTTTTTATGATCTGTTCTTTATCCTCTCAGGATTTGAGTTATACTGATAATGTGTTCCAGAGGTGGGAAGTAATAAAGTACAGATACTTTGTTGCTGCATAAAAGTAGAGTTTTCAGGTATCTGTACTTTACTTGAGTAATTATTTTCCTGACAACTTTTTCCTTTTACTCCCTACATTTTACTTTATAATTGTTATATTTTTAAAACAGGCTCATTTCTTTAGGTTTAACTCATTTCAGGGGATTATGTTGTGTCAGTGTGCGCCTCCCTGATTTCAACCACGTTGAAAGTAAATGGAGGGAACAATAACACATAAGTGAATCCTATTGGAATATTCGTCCTCTGTACTTATTGCACATGACTGATGTAAAAAATGTAGAGACGAAAGAGGCAAAAAACATAATTTATGCACTATACTCATTTTTGTAAGTGTGGCAGCAAAGTAATCCATCTACAATGTAGACAACAGCAAATAGAGCTGTTTTTTTCTCTGCTTGGGTTCTGCATAAAGGTTGTTCGGGCTGAGTAAATTTATTAGAATAACTTATAGAAATTTAAATAAAGTTCCTATTCATTTGTATTAATATTTTAAATTAATATTTATATGGCATTGGGTTCAGTTAGTGTTGCACAAAGCAGCAGATAGAAATGGCCTTCAAAGACCTATTTTTTATTTTTAGACGCTGAGTACATTTCAGGTCCTGTACTTTTTCACTTTTACTTGAGTAAAGAAGTTAAATCAGTACTTCAACTTCTACAAGAATCTTTTTAACACAAGTATCTTTACTTCTATTTGAGTAAGGAATGTGTGTACTTTTGCCACCTCTGATGTGTTCCAAACCTATTGCTACAGACAGACAGACAGTACACCACAATTCCAAAAAGTTTAGGATGCTGCATAAGATATAAAAACACAATGCAATGATTTGCAAATCTCAAAATGTTTTTTGTAAATAACATTAAAAACAAATCAAATGTTGAAAGTGAGACATTTTACTATTTCATGCAAAATATTAGCTCATCTTGAATTTGATGGCAGCAATGCATCTCAAAAAAGTTGGGACAGGGCCATGTTTATGTCTGTGTATCATCCCCTTTTCTTTTATCAGAATCACAATCAGAATAATGTATTAATCCCAGGGGGGAATTGTATAACTATTTTAACAGCAATCTGTAAACATCTGGGAACTGAGGAGACCAGCTGCTGGACCTTTGTTAGAGGAATGTTGTCCCACTCTTGTCTGATATAGGATTCCAGTTGCTTAACAGTCCTGGGTCTTCCTTGTCCTATTTTGCATTTCATGATGCGCCAAATGTTTTCAATCAGTGAAAGGTCTGGACCGCAAGCAGGCCAGTCCAGCACCCAAACTCTTCTACTGTGAAGCCATGCCGTTTTAATAATGGGTGCAGTATGCAGTTTAGCATTGTGTCTCTGAAATATGCAAGGCCTCCCGTGAAAAAAGATCACCTGGAGGGGAGCATGTGTTGCTCTAAAATCTATATATTCCGTTTAGCATTGTTGGTGCCTATCCAGATGTGCACGTTGCCTGTACCATAGGCACTAATGCACCGCCATACCATCAGAGATGCAGGCTTTTGAACTGAACCTGATGGTTCCTGTCCTCTTAAATCCAGAGGCCTTGGTGTCTATGATATCCAAAAAAAATCCAATTTGTATTCGTCTGACCACAGAACAGTTTTCCACTTTTCCTCAGTCCATTTTAAATTAAATTTAACCTGTATTTATGGATGGCATGGCAAACTGTGTTCATAGACATTGATTTCAGAAAGCGTTTCTGAGCCCATGTAGTGATTTCCATGACAGAATCATGCCTGTTTGCAATGCAGTGCTGCCCAAGGGCCCAAAGATTACCAGCATCCAATAATGGTTTTTGGCCGTGTCTGTTGTGCACAGAGATGTCTCCAGATTCTCGGAATCTTTTGATGATATTATGTTCTGTAAATAATGGAATATCCAAAGTCTTTGCAATTGTACATTGAGGAATGTTACTGAGAAATTGTTTCACAATTTATAGATGCAGTTCTGGCAGATTGCTGAACCTCTGTCAATCTTTAATTCTGAGAGACTCTGCCTCTCTAAGGTGCTCTTTATATACAAATTCACATTGCTGGCCTGTTGCCAATTAATTAAATTAGTTGCCACATGTTCCTCCTGCTGTTTCTTTTTAGTACTGCTTACTCTTCCACCCTTTTGTTGCCCTTATCCCAACTTTATTTTGACACGCTGCTGTCATCAAATTCAAGTTGAGCTAGTATTTTTCATCAAGTAGTAAAATGTCTCACTTTCAGCATTTGATATATTTTCTGTTATTTTGTGAATAAAATATTGGTTTATGAGATTTTCAAATCATTGCATTGTGTTTTTATTTATATTTTATGCAGTGTCCCAAAATTTTTAGAATTAGGATTGTACTTTATATATCCCAAAGTGGGAAATTCTTGTGTAACAGCAGCAAGTAGACAAAACAACAACATTTGTACACAGTATAAACGTACTATAATAGAAAAAACTGACTGTAAGAAAATGTATGAACATATGACATATACAACAGTAATTTAAGACAGTGAGAAGTATAAAAAGTGTACATTGTATACATAGATAAATAGAGCAAACTACAATTAGGTAGAGATCATTAAGGACAACGTGCAAATTGTAGTTGGCACAAATGACGAGAGTTAACTGAAACCGGAAACTAGACGGAACTGAAGATTTAGCTCAATCGGGAGAATTTTGTTTCAGAAGACTTTGTTTCCCATGACTGCTTTTATATTACAACTGCCCAAAAGTGCAAACTGCATTTCTTACAAATTCTTTTTTTTCCTCATTCTCAAATTTGAACTTCCATCAGTCTTCATGCTCCTTTTTTTTGTTTCCATCCTGTCAGACTCTATGCACATAGAGGACATGGAGGCAGTCCAGAAGCTTCAGGACGCTCTCCACGAGGCCCTGCAGGACTACGAGAGCAGCCAGCATCAGGAGGACCCACGGCGGGCTGGCAAACTGCTCATGACCCTGCCTCTGCTGAGGCAGACAGCCACTAAGGCTGTGCAGCACTTTTACAGCATCAAGGTGCAGGGCAAGGTGCCCATGCACAAACTCTTCCTGGAGATGCTGGAAGCCAAGGTCTGATTGGAGGGTGGCTGATTGGTCACAGCAACAGTGGAGGGCTTCATTAACGATACAGAAAGTGACTTGAACCAAGGCTGAGGGTTCTCAGGAGAGGGAGACACCCACTGAGTCTACTAGGCAGGATGGAGACTGACTTTTCTCACTCCTCCTCTTCCTGGAACCCCTGGACACAAAACAAAAAAGAGCAAATGCAAAACTTGGTTATTAGTATAAATATAAAATGATGCAGATTAATTTAAAATATATAAGAAATACTATGTACAGTAATAATTTTTTTTGTTTTTTGTTAATTGTGAGTTGTCATGCTGTATATGAAGAAGGACCCTTCTGCCCCTCAGCATCTTCAGAATAAGTAGTTGCCAGATCTTGATAACAAGACAAAGAAAATTCTTTTTTTCAGAAAATTAAAAGTTCCAGAAAAAAAATGTTCTGAAGACAGCAGAGGTGTCAACCACCATAAACAGACTTACTTGTGTCACTCTTGGTTTTTTTGTCTGGACTTAACCAAGACATGTAAATATTTATTATTTGAAAGACTGAGTGTACAGTTCAAAGTCTGGTGAACTTGGTGGCCATTTTCTCTTGTTCTTCTCATGGAAAAAAATGAACGAAAGTTGTTACCTATATGTGAACTCTTATCAGTTTAAATGTCCTTGGATATACCTCTCCAGAGCAGTATGCCATGTGATCTTTGTGGATCTTGCTCAGACTGGAAGACTTGCTGGTCCCATGTTTAACCAAACTAGCATAGGCAGGTACAATAGTCCATCGTCCTATTCTGTAGTAACTCAGCAATAAAGGGAGCTGTTGGGGAGCCAAGCTTAACATCCTATCTTTCATGTGCTTTCAGTGCTGATGTTGCTAAAAGACCATGTTTGTGTATCTCAGTCCCACCAGTGGGACACATCACTGTACCACTGTTTCACGCTGTTTCTCCTGCTCCAAAGCAGTTTGTGTTGCTGCATCTCATGCAACTCAATGTACCCCAAACTGAACCTCATATTTGGTCATTGTTTAAGACTTAGGAAATTTCCTCTTTACATGCAAAGAGATGACCTGATTCAGGCTAGGGGAAAGTTAATCAGTGGGTTTGGTGTGGCAGTATCAAAGGATTTATGCCGAGTGGCAGAGGTCCAGGAGATTCCATGTTCAAACAATCAGAGGCCCATATGTCAACTACTCTATTTTGGTCCCCTTTAAGCTTGTGGAAGAGTCATCCCACACACTGGGAACAAGGTGCCTAGCATCTGCTCTCACCATTTTAGACACCTCGCATCTTTTAATAGCTGTGCCTGCATTTATAGGACTTCAATGAAACAGAGGTAAATGGCAGGTGCAGAGCCGCAGTGGTGGCACTTCGCATTGGGTTTATTTTTAAGCCAGCAGGAGATTGTTTTCTGAGCAGCCTTGCACCATGGTAGATATGTGGAATGCTTCTTCTTGACCTCATGTTGACACAATGGCCAGTGCAGAGCAACACCCACTGGCCGGGGAGGCAGGCAGGCAGACATCTGTGAGAACAACTTGGGATGCTCAAGCATGCACATGTGAATAGCTATGCAAGAAATAAAGTGTCAGCATTCTCCAAGGGGTAACTGCCACCCATCAGTGTGTCAGCACAAGGTGTGATCTCTGGTGGGAGAAAGATCTCGTACTCCCCCTTCTCCCTGTGTTTAGCTATAGGTCCATTACGCTGGGTGTGAGTAGTACTGTAGTCCAGTCTGACAGAGTCACGCTACGGGTTTCCATGTAAGAGAGAATGTGTTGAAGGGGAATGCTTAGACTGCTGAAGGATTTTATGTGATGTGATAAATTGTGGCACTGTCACAACAATATGATACCGTGATCAAAGGAATCCCTGACATCGCAGAAGGGTAGAGTTGCCACCATGCTTGTGATATCAGTGGCTAATACTGATCCAGCAGCCGCCATGCCTTTTAATACAGCAGTCTGATTGGCCATGTAATGGAGGTTGACTACCCACTCTCGCTCCAATTCATCCCACCCACCCTGAACCTGAACTAGTCACTGTCAAGTAAGCAAGCTCCGCTGTAAAGGGTGACATTACAACTTGATTTGTTTTACTGTTGTGCAATACAACAGGGACCAATTCTGACTGAAACCATGCTAAAGGCATGCTTTTACTTAGATTTTGAAGAATTTGTACGCAATTAAGTGACATATTCTAAATCCCTCTAATCAGAAACATGTATCCTGTATATCAGAACTATATTTGATTTACTCCACCGATGACTTTTGTGCTTCTTTCAATAAAAGTGCAGCATCAACGAAAACATTTGCAGAAAATCCTTACAAATAGAAATTTGTAGTGGCCCAAGATGATCAGCCATAAGAATCAACATAGTTTTGATCAGATTTCTTTTTACCTTGCAGTATGACACCATGTTAAGTAAAAGACAACATGTCTTAAATTAGAAACTGTGTCTAGGTGTGTAAATATATCAGCATCAATACAGTAGGTTGCCGAAATACCACTGAAAAAAGTATGCAGCGCCCTGCTGACTACTACCTCATTATCATATTGTCAATATTTCTCTGATTCAGCACTTTCTGGTCTTTATCATCCTCACATCTGTGACATACCTGAGCCATTCATGTTTTTATCAAAAACGTTTTCTGTCCTGTAGTGCTCCTGCCAAAATATTTGTAATTGTGCATCTTCCCCTTCCTTTTCATTCTTCATAGATCTGTTTGTAAAGGTAAAGCATGCTTCACGTTGACCATATGACTTGGCCATCAGTGGGTGTGACCCCCATTTTGGTTACTAAGCAGGTATGTGTTTATATGAACATCAGCTTGTCAGAATTGGTCCCTCGGTGATAAATTGCAGACAGGGGCAGGTAACTGATTTCCTGCTTCTGTGCTGTGAGTATTTATGGTGTGAAATATATCATTTGGCAATGGTGTACATTGATATCTCTGATCGTTGAATCACCAATATCTGTGTAACTTTTATGTTTTGATTTTCAAAAAGGTAAAGGATCAATGAATTAAATACTCATCGAACTCTGTGATTATTTTGTGTTTTGACTTAAACTCTGCTGAGTAAAAAAATCAAAGGAAAGTTTTTAAACCTCATTCACATCCCAATAATGTTTAAAATCTTAAGTCTGTTTATAACATCATGAGTACTGCGTGCCTACTTAGTTATTAATTCAGCAGAGCAGCTTACCCTAACCCTGCCCTCTACTTGTTGTAAATGCACACACACACACAGAGTGAGTTCAGCGATGGGACAAAACAAAGAGCAGATCGGAGCTCCCAGAAGACCAGAGACTGGTGGTACTAAGTGAGGCAAGCCAGTGAGAGATTCACACAGGCCACCCAACCATCCAGTAATCAACCGCAGCCTCTGCAGGGCCAGGAACTGTTGAAAATGGATCCGTCACAGGAAACAGGCAGACAGACATGCTAACGCTGATGGAGGTGGGGGGAAGTGAGGGGCTGCAGCTCCATTATTTCAGGAAGCTGATATTACAGGGAGTTAAAGTATTCCCTTCACTATATAATTATAAGAGCCAATTTCCCTTTTTGAAATAATGTCTTGCTAACCAATTAATTGTGGTAATCCTCTGTGTGGAAACAATGGCATCACAAGACAAGAAACAAGATGAAGTGAGGATGAAAGGGAAAGAAAAAGGAGATCTGGAGGCCTAATACAATGTAGAGCTCTGTTGCCAGCTGCTGTATTTTTAAAAGTAATGTGCTCCTCATTTCTCATGCAAATCATCCAGTTGGACCAGCTATTGCCATCAATAAGTTTCCCACAGATACAGTAGCAAGGCAATCATTTACCTCCATTGACAGGTCAAAACACCTTTCATTAGAGTTACGAGGCATCTCATCAAGATGCGGCCCCGCTTGCAGCTGTATGACTGCTGCGTATTGCTTAAGTGTGTTTCATTATTCCCAAAGCAACGTTGATGATGGTGAAGGAAAGGATTACACGTCAGGGTGAGTGATTGGGTTTGAACAGAGCTGCTGCATACACTTTGTATCAACCCAGGGCTCAAATTACACTTAGGTTGAAAACGGAGCACGTAAATGCCCAGGAGAGCTTGTGGCACAGAAATGAAGAGTGGGCCACCATCTTTCTCACTCTCCCTCTCTCCATTTCTCTCTCACACGCTCATGCACACACTTCTCATGTCTTTTCTTTTGTCAAATTTTCTTTTGACCCCCTCCTTCTTCCTTCTCCTCCCCACACACCCCTCCTTGCTTTTGAGGCCCAACAATTCTTTATGGGCATTCTTATTGTTCCACTGATTCTGTTATGTGTATTTATTGCTCCATTTGTGAAATTGGAGGCACTGGCCGACAAGCCTATTACTATTCAATAACAGGAGCAGGGCATTTTCACTACCGTGGGCTATCAATGTCCCAGACAGAAACGTTACGTCACATCAATTTCAAAAGACAGACAGTTTGTTATATTGTTGCTGCGTATTATATTGGATGAGAAAATTCACCCATCTTGGCAGAGGAAACTGTGAATGCCAAAAGTCAACAACAGGTCTGATCTTCAACAAAAGAGCAATCTAATTTGTTCAACAGTGGATCTATTTCCTAATAGATCCTAAAGCTGTGCTGTACCTGTCCCACTAACAGTATTTGAGCCCGGCATCCCCACACCTCTGACCCTGCGCAAGACTCTCTTTAGCTGATCAATAGGCTGTCAAAGTGCCTAGCAGGCACACAGGCCAGACCATCTGAGATTTCGCCCTCTCATTGTCCATCTTCACTGTTTTAAGTGCGTTTATCAGGTTACACTCCTGATCTCCTCACCACTTAATGCAAGGCTGAGCTGCTGTCCTAAAAACCTAATGGCCATCAGCAGACCTTTGTCCCAGTTTGTCAAATTACTCTGGTTACATTTTTCATCAGACCATTATGCAATCATACAGTGAAAGGAGAGATTGTCGGCATAAGTACATTTAAAACCCCCATTTTGATCTGATAATAGACTGTTAGTGTCAGACTGAAATCTGGAACAAAAAGGGGAAATGAAATATTATATCAGGCCGTGTGTTTCTTAAGTGATGTTGGCCTGTTTCAGGGCCAAACTGCGGTTCGGGTCTTTCACAAGAAACTGTAGTTTCACCATTTTAGCTGATAAACATTGCAGAAATTAAACAAACCCACAAAACCCCTTGAGAACAAGTCCCAAGGGATACATGGAGAAGACACCACACAAGAAGAGTTAGGATGACACCACACTGACCCACCAGCATTGTAGAGAAAAAGCCACATTTAGCTAAATTCAGTGCACTTGTGTTCTCTAGCATTTTAACATTACAGGAACACAAGTGCTATGAGAGAGCAGGTAGGTAATAAACTGTATACACACACACTGATAACTGCATTTGAAGGGTTTTGTTCCTTCATTTTGAGATTTATTTACCCAACTATATCTTTATCTGTGCTGCTCACTGATACGAAGCTGTGGGGGGGAGTAGAAATATTTCCAACTATCTTCCCAATGTATCTCCCTCTACCCAAGAAAAGCACTGTTGTGGGATGTGTGCGTGTGTGTGTGGGTGGGGGGGGGGCTCTTCTCCCTACTGTTTTATTGCCTCTGCCATGTATTCACACGTTCTTATGGGCTTTTCCAATTTAACCACCGGCTTGGAAATAATGAAGGGAGATAAGGAACATTGATAAGCATGGATACGTCCATCAAATGGAGAAAAACTCACATCTGGTGCTGTGTGTGCACACTTCACAGGCGTTTAAAACAATTACAGTGATGTTAGCGTGTGTCAAGCCTGTGTTCTGAATTATATGAAGACATTTGCTTCATCAGAGTGTGCAGGTGAGGTTGTTCTACAACTTTAGAATTGAATTTGCTCTTTCATTAATTTTCTTTTATTTATTACCAAGCAGAGGTGTTACTTTTAGCAGAAAACAGAAATAAAAGCATTATAATGTGTGAACTAGGCTTGTTAGTAGTTTGGATCCTGGGTCTAATGGTACTAAGGATTTCCTGGGATTCTAGGAGCAGGGTTGAAATGGTCAAGCTTCACTCCAGAAGGAAGGAAGCCATGGATGGACCTGACCTTTTCAATGTGTCAAGCAAAGGTTAGAACTCTCTATTGGCCTTAAAACAAATGCACTTGTTTGCAATAATGGAGGAAACCCTTGCCTTTTTTGAGCCAAGGACCAGGTCTGGTCCTCAG
>VUQH01088487.1:34817-55685 GCA_015106775.1 Etroplus canarensis | reverse complement strand
CTTTACATCTTCACACACACACACACACACACACACACACACACACACACACACACACACACACACACACACACACACACACAGAGTCTACAACTGCCTGCTTTGTCACACAATTACATTCAAATAAGTGTCAAGCTTTTCTGTATCAAGCAAACAAAACTCGCTTGTTTCATAAAGGGTAAATTGCAATGCCTGTTTTAAAATGTGCTGCATCATATTTCACATTACGACCATCCTTATTATCATTTTAATGTCATCTCAGGAGGAGATGAACAGGGAGTCAAACAGTCAACACCATGATAAGCCTGCATGTGAAGTGAGAAATAGATACGTGATCAGCCGCGTAAGACCCCTGCAAGGAAATCACCCATCCCTTATCCTCTTATGAGATATTCCATAGAAATCTCATAAATATTGGTAAGCCACTGTCTGGGGCCTATAGACATATTGTAAATCATACAACACATATGACCGCTTGTAATTCACTCATTTGTATTCATAAATGTGATTTTGTATTTAAAATATGACTCATAAAGCATGATATATGGAAATTGACAGATCATATGTGATTCCTGAATTAAATATCATATAGATCACATGTTTTATGTCCTTTTCTCTCCTCTCGCCTTGCCTGAGAAAGGAGCCTTGACCATGCAGGTAATTTACAGTGTTATGGGATGAGTGCAAAACATGCTGTAAATAAATAAGACTCGACCCATTTCATTTTAGGACAGTGGGGAGGTTAGCCACCCCCCCTCCCAAAACCCCACCCTGCTGCCCAACTGAAACAGTGATGTCCCATCACTGGGTGCATCTGTATATCACCCAGAGAAGAAGGGACCACAAATGGGGCAGCAAGCGACACTATGCAGTCCATTTGCTAATTTCAATATGGTGTCCGTCTGCATGGGTATGGCCTTGGGCACAGTAACAACCCCCCTCTTAGTTCAGTGCCTCTCCCCCGTCTCTCCTCTGTGTCCCTTTGACCTTGTGCTCAGTCACAAACAGACTTCATACACACATATTGACAGAATGAGAAACTCTAAACAAATCACAGCACACAAAGGAATTCTCAGATGAATTTGATCTTATTGTTTTAATATATATTATTGTTTATTAGTGCTGCTTATGCAAGCAAAAAATACAGCAAGCTTTTATTGTTAGACTGAACCAAACAGAAAGGTTGCCAGAGCCTGACAAACGTCAAGTACTTTTAGTGTAGAGCTATGTGGCAGCTCCTTTTGTCTTTGTGTGGTAAAAGCTCATATATCTGTAAGGCGTTTTAAGACACATTCAGTGTAATTAACACTATCAGTGCACATAGTCACAAGATAAATTATTGTAGAAATCCCACTAACCACCTTAGTTAGAATGTATGTGTTCTATAGCATGTCTCTTGGCCCCAGCAGCACTTGACATACACTGCATATAGCCACATTTAAATCGCTGTGACTTGCTCAGTAACTCTCTACAGTGATATGACTATGATCATTGCCCAGCTGTACAGTGTAATATCAAATGAGCAAATTAAGTGCACTTTCATCCAAAGTTGTTCTCCCATGTCACCTGTTCACCTTCAGCTAGACCATTTTCACTTAACGCTTCTCACAAACTTTGCAAAGCTGAAATAAAAAATAATAAGAATTTGAAATATCAAATGGGGACTCTTTCTGTCCCTACATCTACGATCATTTCACGTTGTTTTGTCCTCACTGCCCAGCACATCTGACTGACTTACTATTTAAAGGTTTACTGGCTCATGAATCGTGATTAAAACATCTCTTGTGAAATATTTTACGGTTGTTGCAGTTTGTACCTATCCACAGCCTCCTAACTTATAAGTGTCTGCACATCTTCTGTCACCCTCCCTTTCATTTAATCTGTGCACATGAGAGAGGGCGTGTGAGTGAGAGTTCATGTGTGTGAGGAATAGGTGTTAGAGCAGAAGCAGAGGGAATATTACACAATCCTCTGTGCATTATTGTAATTAGATTTCCCAGGATAGCTCAATTAAGTCATACTGCTCCGGGGACCTGGTGGTTTGTGGTTTGACACTCACTCACATGGGGTCCAGTGTGTTAAGTAAGGCAGAGAAACGCAACTAAAATGGACACTATATCCATTCAAACCACTTTTTCCTCCATATTTCTTCACGAAAAATGGAGAATTGTTTGTTTTCCACTTAACACAAGGCAGATGAAAAGTACAGCCTACAGAACAGCTCAGCTCTTTAAGAATGAAGGACAGCGCACAGTTACTTGTAATGTAATGTAATGCATATTCTAATGAGAAGAGCTCCATCTATGGACCACCTGTTGAACTGCATTCATGATCAAATCCATCTGAGAAGAATCTTTGGTACTCCCTGTGTGTTAGAGAAAAAGCTTGTGTGAGGAAAATAAGATCAAAGCTCTATTTTTAGTAGCCACAGGATAAATCTGATGGACATTCAGTATTACTGTAGAGGTCAGCTTTTAAAGGCCCTCCTGGCTTCCTGTGATTATTTATTTGTATGAATGGCAACAAACATGAATATGTTTGGAGGAATTGCATGTCATGTGTGGTGACAAAGGGAGATTCAGCACTTTTGATGATATGTGGTTACATTACTGGTCTCAAGGCTGGCGCCGAGTTTAAATGCTCCAGTAACATTTCCTTTTATTTATATCCGCAGACCTTGGCTGAAATAAATGAGTTGAGACAAGTGTGAGGGGCCGATGTTACGAACAATTTCTTCCTGACATCAGGAAACGAGTATGCGCAAGACATTCAACTCTTTCACTGCCAGTGGCTGACAGGCCGTCCCGGCTCGGCAGCAGGAGGCCTCTTAAAAAGATTCAATGTCGGCATCAACGTGAAAGTCGTTGTGTCATTATCTTAAATCTTAACTATCCAGCAGGATGAAAGTGTGAGAGACAACCATATCTGTCAGGGGTCGGCAGGAGATGTTTTATTCTCTGTGTACAGTGAGTGCCCCTCTCACACGCTGAGATTAGCAGTCCCAACCGAGGAAGTCACTCTATAAGGGTCATTCTGCACCCTGCCTTCAATTTACTGCCACTTTTAATATTCTGTCATAGTTAAATTTTTTATTGCCCTCTTTTATGACCATATCCTTATGTCCCGCGCTTATGAACTTTTCTATGCAAATCACTCACTTGAATCAAAAATGAAGCCCTGTGCTCTTTGTTTGCAGGCAGCTGAGACATCAAGAAAATCAGAGGCTTCCTGTCATCAACACATTTCTGCCCACCATTTTTGCAAATCCCTCGTTTCTGAGAGAGTGTGTGGTCTGCTGGATGGAAGGGGACAGCTGTCCAGACAAAACAACTGAAGAAACAGTCTCAGATACTTGGAATTTAAAATTACGTCAACTCACCACTGTGTTTTGATTAGTACCAATGATTCAGAAGGTTTTTTTTATTATCGGAAAAAAGTGGACGGGTCTATTGTGAGAACAAACAACACAACCATAGCTGAATGCAATGACCCTGTCTCATTTTTTTCTCTGTAACACTGCACATGGACTCACAGGGGACTGTTCCTCTAAGCTCAACATTTGTACTTGCTTCACCTCGCTGTATTTTCACACTCTTCTTGCTCCCTGACAACTGTCCTGTTCTTGTTTTCTCTTCCTTTGAGGCTTGACAGGCCAGCGGGCATCTCTCCTTCTCAGAAAAAGAGCGCTGAAGAGGATGAGCCAGAGATTTACGACTGCATTGATCTGCCACCCTGAGGATGAAGTTTATGAATACATTTAGATTTTGTCCTCTGACAATACTGTACTGTGCTTTATAGGTTACACAGGTAAATGCAAGGATGTAGAAAGCCATGCCTTTTGATATGCCACTGTGGCCAGTCAAGTGGAGGAGGAGACTGCTGTGAGACTGACCAGTGGTCAGCAAGGCTGGACTATTGTCCTGGTGCCAGAGTGACTGGGACCAATCAATACTGCATTAGTTTGATCACATAATATGGATATGGCATACAGTGGCTGGCTCGCTTGCTTTTTGCCTGTCTCTCTTTCACACTTATACACTCACACACACATGGACTTTTAATGATAGTTATTTGATTGGGAAAGGTGCATCGAGGAGACTGCAGACCCGACCAGGGTGATGTGTGGATGTGCAGAGGGCCTCTAAGTGCTCATGAATGGCCCTAATGAGGGTGGCAAATGGAGACATAAAGAGGGAATGGGTACACTTTTCACTTTAGTCTGACATACCGTTGCTGCCCCCTAAAGCCCTTGAGGGGGCATTTGTAGAGGGTGCAACCATGCTTCAAATCCTCCTCCTCCTCAGACTAATTGTTGAGGATATTGACCTTGGGAAGGAGGAGAGAACAAGAGAGGGGAAATTGGGTGAAGGGTTGAGGTGGCTCACAGTTCACGCGGGTTGCTTGACCTACAGATAATTTATTTCCTCCTCAATGTGGCTCACACACACAGTTTACAGTCTATATAGTGTCTGTTACCTTTTTGGAAGTAAAAAGGATCCAAAGGAGTACAGTGCAAACCAAACCACATTTAAGAACAGGGCACCATAACTGTTGGAATCAATCACTCCATTTTCTGGCCTCATTTTCACCACGTTATTGATTTGGAGCACACACAGCACTATTGAATCCATGAGGCAGAATGTGGGGGGCTCACACAAACATTGCCATCCCCTGTCCCTAGCCCTGACCCTGATCTGTGTTAGACAAGTTCACCATCCTGTTCTTCCTCAAGTCCCAGTCAATGAGTGTCAATAAGCTGGATTGGCTGGGTGACAGGGGCTCGAAAGGGAGTCGATGAGGGGCTAAAACGCAGGCTGCTTTGTTTTAGTAATGACGGCTTAAAAGAACGCCCACCGGCCCTTCTGTTAAACCACAGCATCACTTCAAACAACAAGATTACATCAATATAGGGAGAGACACAAACTATGGACAGTCAGCAGCATTCATAACACATCGCACATCTCTAGGAAAGTAACACCCTCACAATATTTATGACATTTTGTTTTGCACAGATACCACTTCAGAAATGATTTTGATGCAATTTCAAGCGTTGAAACCAATGTCCTCATCTAGGTCAAGGGTCGCAGAGATTTATTTCTCAAGAGTAAGTATTGTTAAGAAATTAGAAATCTAGCACTAAAACTCCTCCTTTTTATTTTTCACGCTGATTAATTGCCAGCTTAATGGCATTTTATAATCTTACATTAACACTTTAACGATTTAATACTCTTGGTTCTGCATTGTAATATCCAAAGTTCATTAGAAGTAAATCATATCTCATTACTGATCATGCTGGGGTTATTGAAACTGTAATTCTGATTTATATTACATCAAGATATATGGTATAGTGGAAAATCATGGATGCGGATGCAAATGTTTCATCAGAGGTGACTATCCATGAGCGTGCACATACAGTAGAACATGTATTCACATCATAAGCACTTACTGCACGCACACACTGACATATTTGATTGCCCATGAGAAAGCAGTGCTGGCTGTGCTCTTCAGGTAGCCGTGGCTGTATGTTAGTATGGTCGGCAGAAAGACAGATTTACTTCTGATTATGTATATGTGCTTGTTTGTTTTAACCAGTCACTTACAGGTTCCTCATCATAATATTACTGCTTTACAGAGCATGTTTTGATTGCATGCCGCTCTGCTGTGAAATCACCTCTCTGTGCTGTAGTTTTCCCCAACTGTTAATTGTCATTTTACTCGTTTAACTGACTCATATACTGCTGCTCACAGTGTTAATTTTACTATATGTAGACATGGTTTACAGACATAGCAAAACACTAAGATGATGTTAATCATGACAGTATAAAAGGGAACTGCAGTGATGTTTATTACATTAATATGTGAGGTGCTACAGAATAAAAGAATAATGTTTTAAATGGATCATTGCCCCTGTTAACATTTAGCCTAAAGACTCTTCCCCCATTGCTTTGACCACTTGCTGTGCTGTGCCTTATGACTGCAAACAATAGCCTTTTACAAGAAAGCTCTCCTCCTCTCCTATGACAGGCTTTTATGGTGTGACAGTTGCACTATACCTCCGCAATTACTTTTCAATTAGCACGATGAACATTTCCAACACTGCAGCGCAATTATTTTATAGCCCAGTGTCTTAGACCATTAATGGTGCTACCAACAGCATGGGAAGTGATAAACCATCTGGCCAGGCTCCCAAAGAGATAGAGCACACTTAATGGAGTGAAAAAGTAAAAGCAATTAATGTCACATTAATATAATGATAATAATGCCTTCCCTTACAGCTCTGGCAGGCAGAGCAGGGGACGGGGACAGGCCTTTCGTGAGTGCTGCAAAGCTGAGGACAGGAACTCTGCTGGGACTTTGCACAGCCTCAAACAATCTAGAGGACAGGGAAAAAAAAAACATTTCTGCTCTTGCAGCTGTAGTATGAATGGAAACAAAGTTCTGACAAGGGAGGAAAATTCTGAATGAAGAATGAATTGAATATAACAGCAAGAAAGTAATTGTGTCAGCTACTTAATTCCTATACAATTAATATAAAAAGTGGGTGGTGGGTTTGAAAAATTATTTTTAAATGCTTTTAATGCTACAAATTAATCTTATGTCTATTGAAATATTCCTCTATCAGTTTGAAGGGTTACATCTATCAAAGGTGACATTCCATCACATTTAACAAATTCTGACACGTGTATGCTAGTGTGCGCATCTGCAAATGTGTGTGTGTGTGTGTGTGTGTGTGTGTGTGTGAATAAGGTATTTGTGCACAAATATGTGTTCATATACCTGTGCATATGCTCAGAAACATTATGTGCTTGATTGTATTAAAGCCTTTGTGTGTATGTATGTGTCTGTGTCTGTGTGTGGGGCAGTGCCTGTCTCACGAGCAGCTTCCCTGTCCTATCTCCTGACCCCTCTGTGTTCCCGCCGCCCTGCTCTGTTTGTGTTAATTCCTCTACATCTCCAGGGTGGCTTACATTAGAATATCTTAACCACTGGGCTGCATTAGCATAGTGTGATGGATGCCGCTGAATCTCCATGCCAGATAATGTCCACATTTTGCATTTTAAACTAAGCTACGCTATGGACGTGCTATCCATTTTCACAGGGGGAAATTAGGTCCTGGTGGGAGAGCGCCTGGCACTCTGTCATCCCAAGCAAAGCTCCCTGCCCAGGTTTTATGACACCTCTGGGGCACCATACAGAGACGGGTTGAGGGTCATTGTCTAGCACTGGTCAGCTGTGATGTCACATAAACACTTCGTAAACTTGGGTGTCAGTTTACTCCACTTGTTTTTTAAAAGCTTGCCAAAGTTGGGGATGGAGTGCTTGTGTACCTTGCTCCTGCAATATTCATGTGTTTCTGTATGTCCACCTGTCCACCAGTCTTTCTACAGTACATGCTGGATTTCTTTTCATGGAGTTACTTTCAAGTGAAGCGTGATAAATCATGCATAATTTCCATTTTAATCCTTACAGTCCAACAGACGACTTGTGTGCATATGTGTCTGTGCAGTCAGACTGCTTTGGCTTTGAGAGAGTGTTGATTTCAGTTACAAGGTTCTCGGCCTCCAGCAGTTGATCAATAGGAATAAATCAGTGGGCTCCTTTATATGACATGAGATAGTTGTACATTTATAAGCCTCTTTATGAGATAAGATCTCAACACTTGAGATTGCATCATACACACTGACACACACTCACATGCAAGGCCAGGTTCTAGATGCTTATTAAGCAGCAGAATAATAGCATATCTGTGTACTTTCCCTGAGGTGGGATATTCCTCAATAAATATCTACACACGGGTTATTATTTTTTATCCTTATTGGCAGTATTAACAATGTTCAGATGGGGTTTTATCAAAGCACAAACCTTTAAATCTGACAGCATATTAAATAAATGAATAAAAAATTACAACACTATTGTGATTATGAAGCACAAAATTTGTTACAGTAAAAGAACTGGATGGCTTGCACTAGAATATAAACACTACTTATATGCATTACCAAGTGCAATGATTAGCTCATTGATTAGTCGTCTCCTTGCTTTTTCTTCACACAAGCATGAAAGGCATCGCTGTGCAGTCTAATAATTCCGTAATGTTCTGCTAATTACATTTGACTAATTATGAATCTTTTATGTGGCAATATAAGCTGGGAGTTTCCCCGCTTATTACAATATAGGTCCTGGCTGTGCTTCATTGATCATGATTGCATACCAAGGCCTCCATTTTCTGTTTGTTTTGTAATTAAATATTAGCTTTAACTGCATTGGGGGTAGGGAGAGGAGGGGTAATTAAACTATTATACCCCCACCCACCCATTGACCGCTACAGAATGTGATCAAGTGAGACTCAAGCTTTAATTAGATGCTTGGACATCACTGTTTTTTCCAGGTTAGGAAAACCAGGCAGGATGCTTTCAACACCAAGCACATTGACTGAGCTCAAATTACATCCGCCTTTAAATAGTGGATTGATTGGGAAAGGGTAGGCTGTCTTTACAAGCTAAGTGTTTCTGAATAGAGCTGCAGCAAATACCTCCTCTACTGCCCTTTCCTGTGCCCCATAAAGCGAGCTCAACTGGAATGGAGTGTGGAGTATGTGAAAAGCAAGGGAGATTCACATGGGTAAAAATTTAAAGAAAAACTAATAAACCATGACCTCCTGACAGTGAGAGTATCCTACAGCTCTGTTATGCTGTGGGGTGCATTTTGCAGGCATAACCTGGGTCCACAACAAATCACTACAAAGTCTCTCTGTGTTATCATCTTTATTATGTCACAAAACATTTCTGATGGGACTAATCACCTCAGGATGACAATGCCCCCATACACTGGGCACGAGGCATCATTGAACAGTTTTAAGTGTGGCATTACATTTAAACCCATAACTGTGGTGTCTGACAGTGCCCCCCTATCTACAAAATAAGAAATAATGGAATATCTTTTGAAACTATGCTGCTCCATCCTCCAAAAGAGTTGCAGAGATGTGGAGAATTGGTTCTAAGGTATAATGAAGCTGTTCCTTTGTCATGTGTTGGTCCAACACCTTACTAGGACACTTTATGTTGTTTTCTTTCTTTAATTTGTCACCCGCCTGTAATTGAACAACACTTGTGTAGATGAAAAGGAGGGGGCCAGTGCTGTGGCAAAGACAGGATGTCTCAACAGAGAGTAAGCAAGAGGAAAGTGCAGGGAAAGGTAGGGGTGTGTGTGTGTGTGTGTGTGTGTGTGTGTGTGTGTGTGTACATGGGGGGGATTGTAGGTGGAAAGCAAAGTGCCACTGCTCGCTCTCTCTCCTTCTCCACAGATGATGGATAGCAACAGTGGGGAGAACAAAACCAAGCATTCCTCATGCTGTCACCACAATGAAACAGGGACATAACAGGATTTGGTCACAATGCGAACGGAGCACTTCAGAGAGATGCCAGGCCATCATGCCACTTCTACTGGAAGTCAAAGACTCCATCCATCACATATAACGTCCCCTTAGCATTTGACTGGGGCTGGCGCTGCTGTCTTCCATGGGACTTCCCAGTCTAACTCATGAGCCTGTGTGATGAATTTATTTCGCTGCCCATTGTTTTGCTGTTGTTGTGATTCTGTTGTGCGAGTTTTGAAATGATGTGCAGAGCATTTCATGTAACACATGCAGTCATAAAAAAGAAAAATAAGATCTCACCATGAGGCAGTTAAAAGATTAGAAGATCAGCTCCTGCTCATTTAGTGAGCTTAAAATCTGCTGGTGGGCAGGACTTTGTTTTGTTTCTTCCATTTCTTGTCTTTATGCTAAGCTAAGCTAGCCAGCGGCTTAGGATGGCTTCAAGCAGGGCTTGGTAACCTTTACTATAAAAATGGCCATTTTTAAACACTTCAAAACTGAAAAAAAATCCATATGGGGCTCCAAGGCATATTTTGGCCTTATAATGCCAACTTATTTAAGCTATTTGTATGTTTGTTGTGTTTAACTGTGGAGGGATCAAGCTGATGAGCCATACCAAGAAGATATGGTAAAGAGTTTTTGAAGAAGAGAGGTGATGATCAGCAAGCAGCAGTATGGCTTCATGCCAAGAAAGAGTACAACAGATGCAATGTTTGCATTGAGAGTGTTGATGGAGAAGTATAGAGAAGGTCAGAAGGAGTTGCACTGTGTCTTTATGGATCTAGAAAAAGCATATGATAGGGTGCCAAGAGAGGAACTGTGGAATTGTATGAAAAAGTCAGGAGTGGCAGAAAAGTATGTGAGGGTAATGAAGCACATGTACTGTATGAGGACATCGAAACATTGGGGAGGTGTGCAGTAGGAGTGACAGATGAATTTAAGGTGGGGGTGGGATTACATCAAGGGTCAGCTTTGAGCCCATTCTTGTTTGCAATGATGATGATAGACAGGCTGACAGGAGGTCAAACAAGAGTCTCTGTGGAGCATGATGTTTGCAGACGACACCGTGATCTGTAGTGAGCGTAGGGAGCAGGCGGAAGAGACCCTGGAGACGTTTATGCGCTGGACAGAAGAGGAATAAAAGTCAGTAGAAGCAAGGCAGAATACATGTGTGTGGATGAGAGTAAGGCAGGTGGAATGGTGAAGATGCAAAGAGTAATGGTAGTGAAAGTGGATGAGTTCAAATATCTGGGGTCACTCATCCAAAGCAAAGGACTGAGCACAAGAGAGGTGAAGAAGAGAGTGCAGGTGGGGTGGAGCTAGGAGCTGGAGGTGGCAAAATTGGAGACATTGAGATTTTCACTGGGAGTGACCAGGATGGACAGGATTTGAAATGAGTGCCGGTTGAGACAAAGTACTGTATGAGAGGCAAGGCTGAGATAGTCTGAACATTTTCAGAGGAGGAATAGTGGATATATTGGACAAATGATATTGAAAATTGAGCTGCAAGGCAGAAGGAAAAGAGCAGGACCACAGAGAAGGTTCATGGATGTAGTGAAGGAGGACATGAAATGGGTTGGTGTGACAGAAGATGGTGCAAGGGAGAGAATGAGATGGCTGCAGATGATCCGCTGTGGCGACCCTTAATGGGAACAGCCAAATTTCTTCTTTTGGCTCTTCCAGTTAGATAGTATTTTTGTTGTATTTAACTTAATTTTTCACCTGCTATAACAAAATAATTCCCCAACTTTGCAATAAATTACACCTTGACTTATCTTATTTTATCATATCTTAATGAAAATGGTCTATTAATTATAAGTGAGTATTAAGGTTACTAATAAGTGTAAATAAAATCTGTGACTGTGTGAATGTTCTGCAGTGAGCTATTATTATTTAGTACTGTAACTTTACATTTTGTTTTATGATTTTGGTTTCATTTTAGTTGAAAATAATGGACTCATCAAACTATAATGACTAAAATTGTTTACTAATTATTTTTGCTTACTTTTATCATCAACAAAATGGAAAAATGGTGATGTGAAGGAAAATATATCTATTAGCATTTTTAGGCCTATTTTAAAATAGAGCAGCTATAAAGCTCTGCAGGGCATTTTAAGTCCCACCTCTTTTTGTGTAAATGAATCAGATTCAAAGAAGTATATTTTGATAATACATTATTTAAAAATATATCTCATAGCTTTAATAATATTATAAGAAAATGTAAGAAAGAGTGGCTTCATTACAAGATCAAAATAATTAGTTTGGGTTAGGCAATTCGGGACACAGTTTTAGACATGCACTTCAATTGGCACTCTATACATTTTAGAATAAATAGCTGCACATTAAGAAAAAGACTTGCTTATAAGGATTCTTAAATATTTGTTGAACATTTTTAACAGTTTTTGATTCTTTCTTCCAGGCACCGAAGCACTGAAGACAGATCCTGTCCTGGATCCTGCCATCAAAAGAGAGTTTTAGCTTCAGGAATATAATTGATCAGGAAGCTAAAAAGTGTGCATGAAATGTGTCTGTGATTTTATGGATACAATGCTAATTTTAATATTAATATGATTAATTGGTGTTGCACTCACTCATCTGTTTCTCCTTGTCTCTCCCAGGGTGTTGGGGTATATGTGTCCCATGGGGTCTGAACAATTTTTAAAGATTCTGGGAAAGACCAAAGAGGAAATGGTGTGGGGGAAGTTGCTTTGTTGGGTTTTAGGTGTTTAACTGGATTTGGTTTTTAATGTAAGTTTATTGTATAAATATGGGATCAGTGTTTGTTTTTATTATAATTCAAAAAGATCAAAACTTATGTGTTTAATGGCCATTTGTGGATTATGGATGCACTTCTTTCTAATAAGAAATTGGTGAGGCTCAATAGCAGTAATCTATTAAAGGCTGTCTGTGTTACCATTTGGTGTTGCTGCTGGTGAAGGTCATGGGTGCTCCACATGTTAATTAATATAACTTTGTATTGTCTGTAGTGATGGGCGGGTGAAGACTCGTGAAGCTCTGAGGCTTCAGTCTAATTAAGAACAGGGATTTCTGGTGGCCAACTGAAGCCACAGCAACCTCTCAGGAGCACAGCTTAAGCACTGACACTGTTTCAATCCCATGTCAGCAATAAAAGTTCAGAAAAGACTATGTGGTAATTTTAATCTGCTGATGTTTCTGTTCATGTATACTATCATTACACATTCAAATGAATTATACATTTATTGTTAGAACACTTAGACACTGCACCAGAAGTACAACTAAGTTCTTTGTTAAAAGGAGTAAGACAATTGTTTTATAAAACACCCTCACTCTAAAAAAACATTGCAGATTAAACCAAAGATTTAACAAATGACAGAATACGAAGGGTTAAATGCAGTTTCAGGTTCATTTAAAAAGTTTTATTCAAAAACTCCAACTCTCTCTCCTCACAACCCAACCTCGTTGAATAATAATGATGCATCTTATATACTGTACCTTATTCAGTGCCAAACCATTCAAAGGTGTCAAACCAAGGAAACTCTCTGAACCAATGAAATGCATTGAAAGGCTCTGAGCCAGTGAAATGCTTCAAAACATTTTTACCCAATGAAGCACGAAGTGAAGCAGTGATGACATCCGAAGCTTAAAATGTCATTGGCCACGTGACAGTGGTGTTTAATTTACAAGTTTCAACACAGTGTTTTGAATCACTCCGCTTCAGAAAGAGTAACACAAGCTCCGAAGCCTCAGTATAATTTGCCCATCAATAATTGCAAATAAAAACCAAATAAATTTGTCTATGCATTGTTGAATTCTCTGTTTTCCTCCATGACTTGTGTTTTTCGTTATGGAGTTCATAGCTACCGGGACTCAGGACTAGTTATTTATGTGCATGCATTCATGCTAGCTGCTGTAATTGAGGTTCAGTAAAACTGAGATGATCATTTTCATAGTCATCTAATTTTTTGTCAAAGCCATAGAGAGCCACTGGAGATGAACAAAAGAACTGTGTGTGATTCCTGAGCTGCAGGTTCGCAACCCCTGGCTTAAAGAAACAAAGTGTGACACTTAGTGTCATCTAGTAGTGAGAATGTAGATTGCAAAAATTGAACACCTGTCCTCACCCCCTCCTTTACCTTCCTTTCTGCATTGCAACAGTATTTTCTGCAGTCTGAGCTACTGTAGAAACATGGTGGCACAACATGGTAACTACTGTGGAACAGGACCCGCTAATATTGTATGTATATAAATATCTTAGTAAGTGAACAGAACACAGTGATTATTAGGCAATATGGATTTTATTTTAGACTCAGTTTCTAATAGTGGATCACCTTAAAACTTCCACACTGGTCCTTTAATATTCTATTATTAAAGGACTTAATATTAAAAGACTGGATATAAAAGTTAGACATAGCTGGTGGTCTGAAAACTGAAGCAAATGGTGAAGTGCTTTCACCTGCATTGTTTTAGCTGCAGGCTGTTACAACTTGCTGCAAAAGTACTGTAATTATACAATTACACTTTCCTCATGAGTTTATGGTCTCAATTGCTAGTTTGTTAACTTTCACTATGGCAATATATTCATTTTTGATATAAAACAGCACGTACTCCAGGCATTGCTGTCTTGTGATTGGCAAGTCTAGCACATGGGAACCCAGTGTATTCAGGTTCTCCATCAAACCTGCTCCATTTACATTTCTAAAAGACAGTCTAAGGAGTTTGTTTAGTCCTTTGCTGTTGTTGTTGTTTTCCAGGTAAGTGAACATACATTTTGTATTAAAGCCTGTTTTTACCCATCAAAAGGCATCCCAATTAATATCACAAACTAGTGAGTGGCATCACAGTGGTTACATTTGTTTTTTATTTACAGTCTATGATGGGACAGATGTGACCGTCACGTCAGCCTTCTCATGTAATATCCAGAAAGCATAGATTTCTCAAAATATCAAGAGTCTTTTAAAGCAGACTTTAAGAAGAACATGCTCAGTCAGCATAAAATCTTTTAGTGTATTCTTCTTTTATATTTTTTCATTATTTTTTGAATAAAAAACTATGATTATATTTAATTATATCTGCCTTTGCTCTGATGTTTTGTCATTTGTTGGCCCTTCCTGTGGATGAGTGTAGTCCAGGCAGTGCAGAGCTAGCAGGTGTTTCCCCCTGTGTCCAGAGCTAAGAGATCAGCTCTATCTATAGTCACGGGCCGTGCTCCTGTCTGTAATGTGAAGCCCCCCAATCACACTACACAAAACCAGGACCATGGGGGAGGACAGCATTTACAGTCAAGCTTCAGAATGGCTGGCATAGAGTGATAAACCTGATTGTGTAGCAGTCCTGTATGTAATAATGTGAATATTGCAATGTGAGGAGCAGTGAGGAACTGGAGGAGGGGAGTGTTGAAGGGGGGAGTTGCATTCTCAAAATTAAAAGTTGTAGCCTATTAGTCTGTGTTTGGTAGCTGAGCACGCGCCCATGCCTAGCACGCCTGCTAATAGGAAAAGATGTGTGGAAGTGTATGATTTATGGTTGCACGCAAGCAGGGGTGGAATAATTTGGTGCAGAACGGGTACTTACTGAACGGCAACAACTCGGCTACTTATCCGTACTTTCTGGTGATAAATTAGCTCTTGTTTAAAGTAGCTGGAGACCCATTTTTCATTTTGATTACTACACTTGATATCTCTTTCTTTCTTACTCTCTCTTTGTCAGCAGTGGTTCTTAGCATTTTTTGTGTATGGTTTGGTGTAAGGTATATGTGTTTGTGTGTATTCAGCCAAGCCAGTGGTCCTTAAGCCCTCAGTGGCTAGACACTGCAGCACACTCCCCATGTAAAAACAAGGTAACATTCTTAATTATGAGGAGACCCAACATGGTCAGAGTGACATGGCTTTCCTCATTGACCGTGAGCTGTCCTGCTGCCAGCTGGATGCAGGGCTCCTGTCAATCAGTGGCTGACCCCTGCCAGGACCTTCTCCTGTTCAGACAAGGTTCGCATTGATCCCTCTGTCGCCCCTCTGACAGGAAGCAGTTTCAGTGGGTGAAATAGGAAGATAAAATATTAAGTTATAAGTCAGCTTCCAATCAATAAACAGGGCCAGAAGGAGGGGGGGCAGGGCCAGGTCTACACAGCAGGAGCCCCACTAGCCAGGGGGTAATGCGATTGAGGTCTGTGGATCACCCCAAAGACCTGCGGCAGAGCCGAAACTACTTCTCTGCTCCCTGACTGAGGCCATCACACCGGGTACACTGCCAAGTCCTGAAGCACTAGCTGGCACCTGATCTTATTGTCCTCTGCTTGGCACTGCCACCCATGTCAGTGGCCAGGCAGAGCTGGACACTCTACAAACGGCATAAATAAAACATATGAGAGCTGTAATGAGAAAAGAGCCGCAGGGCCAACAGAGTCAGAGTGCATTGTCCGTTGATACACACAGATAGACAGCTAAAAAGGAGTCCAGTACAAATATAGAAGGTTGCAGAGCCAACAGCTCCACCTTTGGTTTTCACAGAGAGCTACAGTGAAACATAGATCAGACATCTGCATGTGTATCAAGTCCATTGTCCTGAGTAGTTTGCTTGAATTGGTGAGTCTCTGGCTCCAGGGTTGGATAGCTTGGCAGGTATCAGCAGTTATATTGGATTGTCTTCTGTGGACAGGACAAGTGAGGAGGTGGCACTGAGCCCCTGTCAACCCCCTCGCTGTTAGGCCTGGAGGGGCAAGGGCATAGGGGCAGTAGGGCAACTCAGGAAGAAGGCCTTTTTCCAGCAGGGCTGCACCTCCTGGGTCTGCTTCCTTAGCCCCCTCTCTATTCCCCTCAATGCTTGTGCTTCTGATTGACAGCTATCTTCCAGCTGCGGGACATGCACCCAAGCAACCTGCTGCTGATAAAATGTTAATGTAATTAACAGATAATGGCTGTTGTTTTTAGCTGTCAATACTCGGACTGGGAAGGGATAAAGGATAGAAGCTGCACAAAGTCACATTCAGATATCTGCCAACCATTGTAGAATTCAATTATTTTGGCAACGTTACCCCCACTTGTCCCTAGACGCTAACCTCCACACCACCATCTCAACCCCTTTTTCCTTGCCTTTATTAGGCAGAAGCACGCAACTGATCGTCTTTATGCAATATTGACAGCATTTCTTCTGGCCAGTTGTTCCAGGGTTACATGACTGGTGGACGGACCAGCTCTTTGGCCAGCTATTGTGAACTTTTTCATATTCAACTGCTGCTTTTGACTCATAAATCATGTGACTGAGGCAGGCACCCACAGGGCTCCTTTCACCTCGGACAGCACGTCGGACACAAACAAACCCAGCCAGCCAGCTAGCCTGCCACAAGACAAATGTATTTATATTTGTAACCAAAAACATAACGGCTATCAGGACATGGTCAGTGCTGCTTTGGACACCGCCTGCCTGACTATTCTGGTATTTTAATAAGTATCAGGCCCAAACAAGATTAGGCTCTTCCAGTTTACAAAATGTCAGTGAAGGCAGTGCTATCACTCATAATAAATGGGCTTATGCAAACAGTGGGGTTTTTGCCATGCATAAGAGCTTGTTTGGTGTGCACCACAGTGATGCTGTATGCTGATATGCAATTATTCTAAAGAGTATCAAAGTTCAGGTGTGAGTCTACCATCCTGCTATAGCAGTGGGGGGAAGCTCTGAGCAGCTACAGATTACCACAGGAATATTCCATGAATAAAGAGGGGAAAAAATAGTGACGATAAGGGGGAGCCTGAGAGTATGATAAAATACATTCCATAATGGATGGTTCTCTCTGTAATCATATTTTGTTTTTGGTCCAGCTCTATAGCCGATGTGAGTGATAACTCTGTAGCCCTACCCTTAGCTGAATTTACTCCTAACAATGTCAGACTGAAACTTTGATCAGTCCATCTCAAGTGTTTGTGCTCCCGTTCCCTAATTAACCCAGTTTGTATGTGCTAATGACACCTAATTATCATTTGTGTAACAAGATTGCTCTCATTGCCATAATGAGAAAAACTCCTTCAAATGTTGCACCGCTTACAAGCGGCTTTCTGCTGTTATTAGGAGAGTGTTTATGCAATCACATTTAATTGAAGTGTTAATTAAATCAGGAATACCATTTTGCTAAACAAAGACACTAAGTAGTGGGAGCTTAAAGCTAAGGTTAAAAGCCTAAAGACCCTCTTCCTTGCCAAACATGTTTGCAGGAGCCGCCCTCCCCAGTCTACACACAAAAACTTGCACACACACACACATCATCTCACCCTTTTACCAGCTGCATCCACAGAGAAACAATCAGAGATGATTGGCACTTTGACTGGCTAGTGAAATCAGGCCCCTCACTCCCTCCCACTGATTCAATGTTAATTGCCATGCACAAGAAGGTGGAAGGGCCGCCTGCTCTTAACCTTGTCCACCCATCAATAATCATGTACCTCTGGATGAGGGCAAATATCAGTAGTCAGGATGTAGACAGGCCAGGAAAATGTGTGTGTGGTCAACAGAGATACACACATTTGTATATTTAGTTGAATAACGTTAGCAGAGAATTGAACAGTAACATAACAGACACTGTGTCTTCCTTGTCATGAATTTATATGATATTATCTCAGATTTTTTAATGTGATGGCTCATTGAAAGCACCCTTTCTGATAATAGTGTCTAAAAAAATAATAACCAGTCAATGAAATGCTAGCAAATGAAAGTGCCGCATTCATTTTAAAAGATTTCTGGTTACCCAGAAGTACACTGTACACCAATATCTTTTTACTCATCATAAAATAAATACCATTATGCCATGCGTTCCTCGTTCTGTTTTAAGTATGAGACCTACATTACCTATGTTTAGTCAGATTTTCAGGAGTGTTATTGTAGTGGTGCCTAAAGGGAACTTTCTGGTCAAGACAACTGATGAGGAATCATAAATTAGCTTTTCCAAAAGTTTTTTTTAAAAAAAGTTAGAAAAAAGAAACAAAATCCATCTTCCTCTATTAGGTTTTAATATTGCTAGATGCTAGAATGATGGATACAGCTTTCTACAAAGAATTTTAAAAAGACACTTAAAAAAATTCAAAAACCCTTTCCCAAAATATAGTGATTAAGGGACAAGGTATAATTTAAACATTTTTCTGCGCGTGTTTTGTTGTCATTCAACTCTAAACTCCTTAGATCTTCATCCAAAGTTCACATTCTGCATGGATTATACTGGTTTTTACATCATCCACAAACCCATCTTTTTCTATTTTAATTTTTATATTTTTTGGATATGTACATATGCTATATGTACAAAAGTACTGAGCCACAACTTTTAATTATTAAATTCAGTTGTTTCATTCACTCTCATTGCCATAGGTGCATAAAATCAAGCACCCATCCATACAGTCTGTAGTCTACAAACATTTTCAAAAGAATGGCTCACTGAATTCCAGCTGAATTCCAGCGTGGTACTGTGATTGAATGTTGTCATTGTAACAAGTCAGATAATGAAATTTCTTCTCTCCTAGATATTCCACCATCAACTCTAAGTGTTGTTACTGAAAACTGGAAGCATTTAGGAAACACAGCAACTCAGCCATGAAGTGGCAAACCACATAAAGTTACAGAGGGGGTTGCCGAGTGCTGAGGTGTATAGTGCATAAAATTTTACTAACCCTCTGCTAACTCAATAATTGCAGAGTTCAAAACCTCCTCTGGCATTGCCAACAGCACATAACTGTAAGCTGCAGGCTTCATGGTGCAGGTTTTCATGTCTGAGGAGCTGTATGTAAGTTTTACATCACCGTACTCAATGTAAAGTGTATGATGAAGTGTTGTAAAGCATGCTGCCACTGAACTCTGGAGCAGATGAAACATGTTCTCTGGAGTGAGTAATCACATTTCGCTATCTGCAGTCTGATGGACGAGTCACTCAGTTCCAGTGAAAGGAAATCTTGATGCTTCAGCTTACCAAGGTATTTTAGACAATTCAGTGCTTCCAACTTTGTGTGAACAGTTTGGAGAAGGCCCTTTATGTTCCAGCATGACTGTGCACAAAGCAAGATCCATAAAGCATGGTTGGATGAGTTTGGTGAGGAAGAACTTGACTGGCCCACACAGAGGCCCGACCTCAACCCCACTGAACAACTCTGGGAAGAACTAGAATGGAGATGGCAGATCCTCTCATCCAACATAAATGTCTGACCTCAAAAAATGCTCTTCTGGATGCATATGCAAAAAATTCCACATACAGGCTCCAAAATCGTGTAGAAATCTTTCCCAGAAGAGTGAAAGCTTAAATAGCAGCAAAGTTGGACCAACTCCATATTAATGTTTATAGATTTAGAGTGAACATAAAATCTTCAATATGTATAATGTCTACACAACCCTTTAGTTTTGTCCATATAGTGTATATGCCAAACCTTAAGGATGTGTCTCAATTATTGGAGGTGCAATTTAAAAAAATAATAGTATTTTCATGATTTGTGTGTTTATGTTTAAAATAATCTAATGGCTTTTCAAATATCACAGAAATGCAACAAAAGGCTACCCAAACTTGGCTAAACACAAGGGATTTTAAAAAATAAAATCTCAAAATTTCACTCATTAGGATCAGCTGTATATAGAGATTATGAATAAAAGCTTAGGTTTCTGCATAACAATTAGTTGTATCCATGAGTGTTGGAATGAGCTGGAGTCTATCTGAGCTGACACTGTATAAGAGGCAGAACATATCCTGTACTGGTTGCCATTCATTGTAAAGACAGACAATCATTCATGTGTGCACCTAATGCAAACCTACCCCACATGTCTTTGAAATGAAATAACCTGCAGAAAACTCCTGCAGGCCTGGGAAGAACATGTCGTCGTTAGCACCATGTTGTCTTTCTGTATGCCATCTGAATTATTACACACGTAATATATAGATCAAACTTTCATTTAAACCTTTCCCCCCTCTTGCTAATAACATCAGTTTATTGATTTCCTCTTTTTTCCACAATCTCTTCCTTTGAAGAAAACATGAACTTCCCTTAGATTTTTGTCAATATGCATCTAAATTATGTGCAGTTTTGGTTTTTGCTTGTTAAACAAAGTGGTTTTGGGGGGAAATGAATACACTTGAAGTTTTACTGTGTATACTACAATATATTATATACCCACACAATCCCTTCAAACATAAAGAATGAAGTATTTCAGTAAGTGTTGAAGCTACACCCATTGCAGCATGTGTACTCCATTCTCACCTTTCTCTGCTTCAGAGTGATTATCCATTTCTCTTCTCTGCCTTTATGTTCCTTTCCTCCTTCCCTCAATCTCATTTCATACCCCAGTCATTATGCCTCTCCCCCTTCTACCATCCTGCTCCTGAGCAGGACCCATTGGCCCTGATTAATCTGCTGCGTTTGACTTAATGAGAGGTCATTCACATATCTGATCAGAATGGAGACAGGAATCAATGATAGATAGCCACTTGGCAAAAATACAGAGGTGCTGAAAAAAAACATCAAAAACAAAAAAAAAAAACAATTGAATCTGCTAAG
>VUQH01088487.1:2240-30944 GCA_015106775.1 Etroplus canarensis | reverse complement strand
TGACTCAGTCTGACCAGTCAGACAGCATATATTTAATGTGAAGGCATCTCACACACACACACACACACACACACACACACACACACACACACACACACACACACCCACCCCCTAACATCCCTCCTACCCGCAGGCAAACCAACCAGCAATGCCTGCATACAAGCCATTGAAATGGGTCATTTTTTAATTAAATACAATATTAATTACTGCGAGCATCATTACCGATATGTGAGATTTGACTAATTAGTGTAATAGTTTTGGAGTCACGCTCATTAAATATGAAAATTACAGCAGTAGAAAGGATTGGTTCCGTGATCAATCTTGTATGGACAGAGAGGAAATGATTTAGAGAATAGCTTTTATTGTACAATTAACTCCATTACAACCTGCCAGACAAGAATAAAGAGAGCAGGGAATTTGGTCGGTGTTAAGAGTTTCACACAAGTGCTGCCTTCGGGTGCTGGCTCCCTCACTTTCAAACGCAATCTTTTTCCTCTAACTAAAAGAGACACTTGCCAAAGCATACAATACCCTCCCGAGAAGCCTTAGCCTCATCACCCACTCAATTAGGACAGCTGCTAAATGGAAGACTTGTTGATCTCTTCTATTTGACACCCTCAGAGTTCATTGTACTTTAGTTTGGCAGCTTTGCACTCAAAGATAAAAGTAGGTCATTATCAGTTGACGGGCTGGGCAACTGTGATTTATTTTGAGGTTCATCTAAACTCAAAAGCTGTCTCTGGAAATTGCAATCTGACCCCGAAGCAAAAAGTCTTCAGTGTTAGAAGAAGGATTAAGTTATTACACTTTGTTTTATAGAAGGAGAAATGTAGAAATTCAAACAGACAATATTGTACAAAATGAACAATCCATATGCCAGAAATAGATTATGGATGGTCTCCAAGGTGGCCAGTGGGCACTGAGCTCTATGTTATTTGTGTGCATCAGGGTCTCTCTCCACTGCTCTGGTAAACACATTGCATAGGACCACAGCCAGTGCATAAGAGCTGAACAGAGCTCCTCTATGTCCTCCCCATTTGTATTGCTAAACACTGAGAAATTGGCCCTTTTGCTGGAGTGGGTTTTGTGTGTTTAGCATATCAAAGCTGTGAAAATAACCGTGTTTGCATTGCCTCTTCCCTTTCCAGGTGGTCTGTCATATCTGGGCCCTCAGACCGGATGGCACGAGCTGTGTGTGTTGATCAATATAGCATCTGGGTAAGGGGAACACCCCTGGCTGGCACTGTAAGTGTGGTAGTTTCAATAGAAGTGATGGCAGCCATGGCAAAATAAACAAGTCAAAAGCCTCATTCAAATAAGGCTTCTTTTTACATAAATGTGAAAATTTTAATAGACAAGTGCCATCAGGTAAAGTAAAGGAAGACTTCCTTTTAATTATTCTTTGATAAAGTGTAGCTCACCAGATAAATTATCACTTATTATTAATCATTAAAATGATTTATATAATTGATCCATGTTCTTCATAACTCTTAAATAAATTGGGTTTTCATGTATAATCACAGTAAAAGGGATTTAAATATTATTCTTGTGAATTCTTTTATATTAATATTATACTTTATTGTGATCAGTTTGAATTAAATGATATCACCCTCATAGTAAACCTTCCTATTGTTCATGACCTTGTACCCTGAATGTCTTTGTGAACCTCTGCTTGTATATGTATGTACCATAAACATTTCCCCCCTGTTTGAATATATGCAATAATCCTATCTCCAGCCACATGAATACTGGCCTTCCATATTATTGTAATGCTAACCTCCAGACTGCATGCCTGATAGCCAATACTTTATCACAGCTTTGCCTTTTTTATGGGTCTGGTGTCTCTTTAAAATGATTGCCCCTGTTTTGATCTGATTAATTTTGTGTGAGCACAAACAATTACTTTTCATCTTTATCTGCTCAAGGAATCACCCTTTTTTTATGGGTATCATTTATTACAGGTGGACAGCTACTTGTTTATTAGAATTTCAAGCAGCCTATCGCTGCTGAGATCTCCCGCGGTCTATATTTACATTTCAACTTCAGCTAAACAGGTATGACAAACACACATAGCAAAGGGCCAGCCGTGGCCACACTTCATTTTCATATTGCCTCCTCACAAGCCAGGCAGACTGGACTTAATGCAAAAGTTCCTGACATGGAGGCAGAAGGTGCTGAGCAGGAGTAATAGAAAAAGAGAGAGGGAAAGTGAATGAGAAAGGAAGTGAGAGAGAGCCAAATGGAGAGAAAGAGGGGGGAGGAGGTGGGATGGAGGAGGCAGGTTGACTGAGTATGTATTTGAGCTTTCAGGTGAGTGTCCATCATTCAGGGAAAGAGGATGGGTTCATGGCCTCTGAAATCCATCCATGGCAAGGGGGTCTTCACAGTGAATATAAATATATGTGTGTGTGCCATGGCCAGGGCCATTCTTGACAAGCCAACAGCTGTTAATTATGAATTGGCCTGCAGAGAGGGAGACAGGCTAGTGAATATGCAGAGCTGAAGGAGCGCGCAGAGCCCATGCAACACAAGTGTCAGACCCCCACTGCACCCAGAGTGGCAGGGGTTGACCTGGGTGTCAATCACAAGCACCGGCCAAGCAACAGGACAGAGTTTGCTTGGAATGGACCCAAAAAACTGCAGTTTGACTCACACAGAAATTAACTTTTCTATTTGATGGCAGGACAACAAAGATAAGTCTAATCTTTACCTGACAGTTGTTAAAATATTAAAATAAAGGCTCAAGAGTCAAAGTAGGTACAATTTATTTTTCTGTACCCGGTGTCCCAGATAACATTTTGTTTTGGTTTTTTTTGTGTGTTTGTAGTTTTCTCATCACAAATTGATGCACTAATAAGCCAGTCACATTTCTTCTGTCTGCAGACATTTTAACTATTGTTTGAGCACCTGAAGCAACTCAGACCTGCATTCACTTGCATCATGGATAAATGTGAGACAGAGCTTTGAACTTAACTGCCAACATCAGATTAGTATCAGCCGTGTCATTTGTGATGTACACTGTTCATCTTATTGGTTTAACCTGTTAGCAAAAATAAAAAATAGCTCAATCAGAAATGCAATGAGGGTCATTAGCTGAGGATGATGTTATGTCAGTAGTTTTTAACCTGATGTGGACATTTGATTTGTCTTTTATGATAAATGTCTTCACCTTTACAAAATTCCACAGCAATTCATTAAAGTATTCTTTAAGTGTTGCTTTTAATCCAGAGCAGTAGACCAGGTGACTGATGTGACTTAAAATGCACAACTAAGCAAAGACTAATGTAGATTGTAAGTTGCAGTTTAACTAAGCTATATGGACAAAAGTATTGGACCTCACCTCTTAATCAGTGAATTAAGGTGTTTCATTCAGTCCCATTACCACAGGTGTATAAAATAAAGTACCTAACCATGCAGTCTGCCTTTGAAAACATTTTTGAAAGAATGGTTCATTTTCCCTATGCATTTATTTGCTACAGCTGCATGTCATTAAATGTTGTCTTCTATCTCCCATAGTCTGTGTCTCTCTTTGCTCTCCTTCTCTCTCCCCTCACCCCCAACCGGTTGAGGCAGATGGCTGCCCCTCCCTGAGCTTGGTTCTGCTGGAGGTCTCTTCCTGTTAAAAGGGAATTCTTCTTCCCACAGTTGCCAAGTGCTTGCTCATAGGTGATCATCTGATTTTTGGAGTTTTTCTCTGTAATACTGTAGGGTCTTTACCTTGCAGTGTAAAGCAGTTTGAGATTACTTTTGATGTGAATTGGTGCTATATAAATAAAAATGAATTGAATTGAAATTGAATACTGTAATAGGATGCCATTGTTACAACAAGTCAGGTTGTCAAATCTTGTTCTTTCATAGATATTCAACAATTAACTGTGAGTTGTATTATTGTCAAGTGGAAGTGTTTAGGAACCATAGCAGTTCAGTCACTAAAATGTTCAGAGGTGCATTATGCATAAAAGTCACCAGTGCTCAGCTGATTCAATAACTGCAGAGTTGCAAACCTCCTCTGGCATTAACATTAGCACAAAAACTGTGCACTGGGATCTTTATGACATGGGTTTTCATGAAAAAGCAACTGCATGCAAGTGTTACATCACCAAGCACAATGCCAAGCATCAGATGGAGTGTTGTAAAGCACATCACCACTGGACTCTGGAGCAGTGGAAACGTGTTCTATAGAGTGACAAACCTTGCTTTTCTATCTGTCAGTCTGATGATTGAGTCTGATGGATGAGTCTGGGTTTGGGGAATGCCAGTAGAACATTATCTGCCTGACTGAATCGTGCCAACTGTAAAGTTTGGAAGAGGAGAGCTAATGCTATGGGGTTGTTTTTCTGAAGTTGGCCTGGGCCTCTTAGTTCTATTGAAGAAAAATCTTAATGCTTCAGTTTATCAAGACATTTTGTACAATGACAATTCTAGGCTTCCATCTTTGTATGAACAGTTTGAGGAAGGCCCTTTTCTGGTCCAGCATGACTGTGCCCCAGTGTTCAAAGCAAAGTCCATTAACGTATGGTTGGACTAGTTTGGTGTGGAAAAACTTAATTAGCCCACACAGAGCCCTGACCTCAGCCCCACTGAACACTTTTGAAATTTCAACCCAGGTCCTCTCATCCAACATCAGCATCTGACCTCACTAATGCTCTTCTGGATCAACGGACAAAAATTTCCACAGACACACTCCAAAACCTTGTAGAAAGCCTTCCCAGCTGTTATAGCTGCAAAGGGGCAACCAACCCCATATTAATGTTCATGGATTTAGAGTGGAATGTCATAGAAGGTCCTAATGAGGTAATGTGTAGCTGGCCCAGTACACTGGCCTGTATAGTGTTTATCTTAATTTTCCTTTAGTTTTGGTAGCAGACAATTATAGCAGCTAAGGTTAGCAGCTAAGCCTGGACTGAAAAATAGTTAAAATCTTCTTAATTTATACTTGGGATGTAGTAGGCAGGTGCCTAACCAGACAAAGATTTAAAAATTGTCATCACACACACAAAAGAAAAAATCTCCTTGCAGTCACTGTGGAAAGCCCCTGTGTGTGTGTACACTAGCTATTCACAGTAGGACCAGGGTTAACAGGGCCTGTGACTTTAATGACAGGAATATCTCCAGGAATTTTAATTAATTTTCCACTCTTAGCAGCTGAATCTGCGTTAATTTCCCCCTCAAGGACTTTTATAAATTTCATCATTAATAAAATCAGACATTCAATTAGTCCCAAAATCCAGATTGCCAACTGTTTCATAACAGTCCTGGTCTGATTTTCCCTTTTTTATTAGGTTGGGTGAAAAAAAGTTAAAACTAATTTCATTAATCTAATTGTCATAACTTCGAACCATCTCTTAATTAGTTCAAATTAATATGATTAATCACAATAATGACAAAAACTCATTCAATTACAGGTTTTCAATGGCAAGTGGATGTGTTCGGGGTGATAGGGGCATAAAGGATGAGGGCGGGAAGCTGAGCTGGCTGTGAGAGACGGGATTGGCCGTGATTATTCCAATGACTGACAGGTTATCAATCATGCTGCACTTTTAATAAAGGCTGCCTGAACTTCAGTGGAAGGCCTGGCTCAGTTGTCTTTTTTCTTGTTTTATTTCTTCAAAATCCTTTGGAACTCTCCTCATTTCTCTGTGAAATATGATCCATCTTTGAATGACTTGAACTGCACATTTTAATGAAGAGAGTGGTGTGCATGAAAACAAAAATGGACTCATCCATATGTAAATAAAAAAGATGGTAGTGCATATGCTCATCTCCACTACCCCATTATTGCAGAAATTGCATATGTTTATGCACTGGAATGATATCACTTTATTTTCATTTTTCTGAGCTTTCACTAAAGCTGCAGATGAGTCTGGCCCCTTTTGTGTTCCTTTCTCTCCAGTTCTCTGCAGACATATGGATGTGAGAGGTTCCTGCTGCTTTGCTTTCAATCAGGGCCACCGATCTAACAAGGCAGAGAGCAGAAGCATGTCACCATTTGTCACATGCCACTGGGGCACAAGTTGAGCAGCAGGTACACCCTCGGGTGTGTTAGGCCAGGAGGGAGTGCTGCAGCTGCCAGTCTCCAGCAGGTCCCCTCTTGTCCCATGCTGTCCCCCTGGGACCAGCCACCCAAATGTCCCCAGTTAGATGTCTGGGACGATTTGACCTGCGATCCACCCATCTGGAGAGATGACTGCATTCAAACGGCTGCTTGGTTTCCATCACCCTGAGGAAGGAGTCAGATCATCAGTAAGTCCATCTGAGGTTTGAGATCCCCCTGGAGATCTTAGAGTCCTGAACATGTAGTTCTATTGGCTATTCATGCCTGCTTATTCCCCGCATTACTTCAGACATTCTGCTTTGATCCCTTCACTCTTGGGGATTGGTACTCAACAGGGGAAATCACCTGCCACCCTAGGTGAATCCAGCCAGTCTGCTGGAGCGTTAAGCAAAGCATAGCATAGATACATATGTTATGTCTCTGTGACAGTGCTTATCATGCAGCTCAAGGGCTCCCATCCTTTACCCAATGGTTATATCTCACACAGCATTGGATCCATGTCTGATGCATATCTTGGCTGACAACATAGTTGAAAGCCAGGAGTATGATAGACATGTAAAAGTATATATTGTATATCCAACTGTACAAAGCATTGTGCACTGCAGTATTTAAGTTGCTGTACTCTGCTGTGGCATTTGTTTACCATTGGGATGGTTTATAGACGCTAGTGATTACAGGCCACTGAATGTGATGCAGAACCACACAGTGAGCAGTGCCATACTTTCTGGATGCTGTGACCACAGGGGGCAACATATGGAGCTAGTTTCTCTTCCCTCTCCAGGACTTTTTAGACATGTCAGTAGGGCCTTAATCATGCATTTTTCTGCATGAGGCGAGAACTGGAGTATCTGTGCCGAGCTGGCTTTTTCTGCCTGTGCGGTTTTTTTCACCAACAATGTCAATCGATAGTGCCCAGCATCAGTGTGTACACAACACACCTGCATACACACTAACAGACAAGCACAGTAAGACAGATGCATACATGCAGTTTAGGAGACTGTACTTATTCTGTCTAATTCTGGCCACCCTTTCCTTATTGGCATACTTTTTAATTAGAACAGAAAGGGAAATGGTGGATGGGGGGCTATACCTCAATACTTTAGCCTTTCAGAGACTCAGGGACAAAAAGGGCATTTTTCAAGGTCTAAACCCACCCTCCCCTCATATGAACAGCCATCTCTAAGTCCCCAGCCACCCTTGAGAGGGAAGCACAGCCTTCCATGTGCATAAAGTTGAAATAAACTGCAGTCTGTATTTTCATTGGGGAAAGTGAACCCAATTTACACACTGCTCCATTGGAGATGAGCACTCTAGCATACCCTAGCTGGTAATCTTGCCCAGATTCCCCCCTTTGTGTCCTGCATTATTGTTGAAATAAATAACCTTTCACTGCAATCAGTGTGGGGATCTTCACTTAAATTATCGCCCCACAGATAGCTCACTCATGATCTGCTTCTATATCCATTAACTATCTGGGAAAGTGATTTATTGGTGAAGGGTAAGAAAAAGGGAATGAGGAAAAGCAAGGGAGTCATTTTGGTTAGACAATAGTGCCCTCTACTGTGTGCAGAATGGATCAATATGACCGAGGGGGAGACTGGAAACTTGAACTGATAGCATCTTCCACAGTGATGCTGTGATGGAGTTTAGGAAAGGGTTCTATATCTCTATGAAAGAAAATCCAGTTATATCTAAGTTTAAAAATTTCAGTAAAAATGATCACAAATGGCAGGATAAGTGGATTAAGAAAAAAGTTTTGAGAGCACAATAAAACACACACACACACACACACACACACACACACACACACACACACAAAGGCCAGTAAATCCAATACTATAAGAGCCCCAAAAATACAGAACTTGTGTTAAGGAAACTTTCATTTCAGATGGTAGCATGGGTTCAACATTATGCCCTCTGTCAGCAGCAATTCACGCCAAGGCTCCAGTGTCTACACCCCCTCCTTCATGCCTCCATCCCTTCCTCTGCAGTCCCTCCATCCCCACACTCCTGTGATGTGTCGTTACACGCTCGACTGGCTCCTCTTCCATGACAGACTGTTACTTCCTGGAGCGGAAACGCATTTGATTGTTAACATCTGGGCCATTACAATTGCAAACTAGGGCTCTGTACATCAATCAGGAAGTGATTTCAAAACAAAGAGACCGTCCTCCAATCAATCTATTGGGAAGCGAGGGCATTACATGCTCCTGTAATCCCGGCTAATTAGCGGGATAATGGGAATGAGATTTATGAATCTGCTGAGGAGAGTGGAGGTGCGAGGGAACACTCAAATTAGCAGGGATGCACAGCAGCCATTGCTGCAATAAGGAAGATGTGCTGTTGGTTTGTTATAAACCTCTTGCTGCCTGGCCACCTTTGGCATGGTGTCACTGTGAAGGGAGCATTACAGGGTAATGTACAGGAACTATGTAAGGCAGGGGTACAGTAATCTAAAAGAGAACCAGGACTATCAAAGCATTATAAGTTTCTTAATGCTCCTGTTAAACATCTGGCAATTTACAGTGGAATATATTGTACATGCTATTAAACAACAGCATTAAAATCACCAAGGTACTTTGAAGCCTGTTATATTAGATGTACTTTTCAATTATAGATGTTTTCTTGGTTTGGTTTTTATAGGCCAGTTCATTTAACCCATGGTGACATGCATGTCACAAACATTTTACATTATTTACAGCTGTGTGGGCCTCTTGGTCTGTTGTATATCCCCTATAATTTTCCTGTAAGGAAAAATGGGTCCGGGTTCTTATGGGTTAAGAATCATGGCTCCCCCTTACCCATCTAACATATACTGGAATGTCCTTCTCAGCTAAAAAGTACCCACTTTGTGAACCACAGCTGTACACATCAGTCAGTGTTGGATTGGAGATAAAGGAGAGCTAATGATTTGAATGGGAAGCAGCAGCCTGGTGGCTTGGTCTCCTGCAGTGCAATTTATTTGAAATTGAATATTATGAGAGTCTTGACTCCTTTTGGGAGTTTCTAATTTTATCATCATCATGCCTCTTTCTCTAACAGGCTACGTAACCCATAAGAACCCATGGTGACATGCATGTAACAAACACTGTCTGTTGTATATCCCCTATAATTTTCCTGCAAGGAAAAATGGATCTGGGTTCTTAAGGGTTAAAATCTATGCTGGTGGCAAGAAATATTAAATTCTAAACAAATCTGATGCATATTTTGCTTGGAATTTAATAAAGGTGGCTCATATTTCCACAACAATCTGCATGAGCGATTGAGAGAGACTGTATGTACAACAGTTGCTGTGTGGCAGGCAGCGTGTGTGAGGCAGTGGATCCCCTGGAGGTGGCTGTCTTGGTGGGACCCTGAAGCCTCTTCCTCCCCAGCGGGCCCCGGGTCTGACCTTGCCCGCTGGCGGGGGGACATCTCCCATTAAAGCAGTGCATTGTGATAAGGCCATTTCTTTTCCTTCAGCATCCCTTTAATGTCATCCCTGAAATATGAAGTCATTAAGCGATATTAAAACAGTGCTGACAAACTAATTAACAGAAGACATTATACGGGATGGGCTCGATTAATCCGCTTTAATTGCTCTTTTAAATGGGGGCTCCAATTAAAATTAATAAAGATTTACTGGTGATCACACCAAACTACACCAAGAAGTGGTTGTCTGAAGGGCAGCCTAAAGTCAGCGGCTTCCATTCTCAAGTTACACTCCCTTTTGCTCCCAGCGCCCTCCCAGTGTGAGCCTGCCAAAAAGCCCATATCTATGAGCAAGAGATTAAACTGAGGGACTGTCCCAGTGCCCCCAGTCCCACGACTCCTATTGTCTCTAGCTCACAGGTCTTTGATCCTGCCTTTGTCTTTCCAGGACCCTGCTAAGGAGACACCAGATTTTTTTTTTCTAAAACATTATACTACACATACTGACAATCATCCATACTTCCCAAGCATCCGCATGTACAAACCTCAGCGCTTGCATTTTGCAGATGAGAAACTTGTAATGGTAAAACAGTTTTATACATTATTTCACTGGGTCAGTTTTCTGGGATATTTGCGGTCCTTATTCTTTTTGCATCCTCTCACTGTCTGCACAGTGTGGAGAATAGTGTGCATGACAGAATTCAGTGCCACATATTTCAGAATCAAAGTCAGAATACTTTATTAATCTCAGGGTGAAATTGCTTAGATTACAGGTGCTCAATTAAATATAAATATGAAAGACAGACAATATGAAGATAAAACATATAAACCCTAAATGAAAGAACATGCAAAATGTAAGTTGAATACTCAAAGGTAAACAATACTGTATCTAATATATACAAGATATGGCAATTGAAATATTCCAGATGTCAAAGGGAGGAGTTGTAGAGTTTGATGACCACAGGTAGGAAAGATTTCCTGTGGCGTTCTGTGGTGCATCATGGTGCGATGAGTCTTTGGCTGATTGCTGACTTAATGGTATTGAATATTATTTGTAGCGCAAATTCAACCCTTACATAATTCCAGCAATTGGCTGTAGTGTAAAAACATATTTATGTACACTGTAAACATGAAATATATCACGCTTGCTCTGTCAGAGTTCAGTCAACTCCAAGTCAAGCTGAGCTTTGTGTATTACAGCAGCCCATCACTAGATGATGCTGTTACCCTTCTGCAAATAGATTACACTATCTCCAGGAACTAAGAGATTAGCTCTGATTTTCTTTATACTAGACACAAACATGGGGTTAAATACACAACACAAAGCATCTGCTCAAACGGTGGCTTTGTTTTAATTCTGTCACGTCCTGTGCCTTTTACTTTCCATTACATCTTCATTACAAAGCCCACTGTTTTATCTGAGATTCCCTAATAAAGAACATAATTTCATATCGCTCTGTTTAAGTTGAAGCCTTGTCAGCCAGAGGCAGTTAAACAACTGAAAGTATTTTCTTTGTTTTCTTTCATTATTTCAGAGGTTACCAAGTCTTATTCAGAAAATGTCACACAACAAATTAATTTGAGCGAAGCACTTTGGTCCAATCAGAGGCATTTTAATTGAGTTGAGAATGTAAATCAATTTACTGAAGAAGACTGATCTAATTGAAAAGAAATGTCTATTAAAAGATTAGTGAGGTTTTTTGTCTCCAGTCTTTGTCATCAACCAATCCAACTAATGTTTTAATTTCCTTAATGTTATCATTTCTGATGTAATTGGTGCTTGGGTGCCTAACACATTTTCCAATTAAATGTTTGGTTTTGGGCACTGGCATTCGAATCCCACACAGTGAAGGGAAACACTATACTTTCAGGTTGTTGTGCATGCATTAAATGCATTTTGTAGCCTTTTGCTAAGAATTATGTTCCTTCAGCTGCTCCCTTGTATTCTCCCCAAGGGGTCGCCACAGCGGATTAATCCACATTGGTAATTTGGTAAAGGTTTTAAGCAATAAAAATACTTGCAAACATTGAATAAAAATATTGACACTGGGACCATGTCCATCCACAGTGACACAACAGGTGGCAGTGAACTTAATTTATGACATTTAATTCACTCCTGTGTGCTTATATTAGGCCCTAGGGATAATATGTAGGCCATCTGTGATTTTCATGACATCATCAAACTTGCGTGAGTGTGCGTGTTTGCGATCAGCTTGCTCTGAGTGGATGCCTGGAAGAAAGAGTCAGTGGGTTTGTGGAATTTTGCTTTGGTGGCACAATTGTGATATGAGGTCACCTCGGGCATGAGTCATTAGGAGGGAATGCATTGTTGCTGTTTTTAAGACATGGCAGTTGTCCGCATCCGCACAGGCCACACAATGAATGCAGGCCTTAGAAAGTTGACTTGAATTGGCTCCGGTGAACAATGTGAACAGCATAGTTTGGGGGGGCATTTAACAGCTGGCCGTTGGACATGGATTAGAGGCACCTTAGGGGCTCAGTACTGGGACACAGTGCTTTTACAGGAGAGTTAAACATTTACAACCCCAAATAAAGCATTTACCTGCTGACCCTTGTGCATTTTAATGATTAAAATGCGCTCATATACTGATAATTATAGAAGAAAATCGCAACACACGATCTTATATTATAATTTAGTGCATCTTTAATTTCCATCATCATCCAATACAATGTATGTGACTGAATTATCTGAAAATGATTGTTCTTTACACAGTAAGGGTCATAGCTTTACACATGATAATAAAAAAACATGACACTTGAATTATTTTCACATGCATTCTGTCCAACTAATAGCTTACAATATCATTATAATACAGTATGCAACATACAACAGGTGAATTTACAGTTACACAACATTCAGAGTAGAAGCAAAACCAAACTAATACTGACACATTGACTGTTTTCTAAAAAACTCTAGTTACACTATGAATGATTACACATTTGTAAAATGTTTACACACCTACAAACTCAGAAACTCTCAGATTATATAAGCAAACACTAAACAAATCCACAAGAGCATTACTATGTACTGTTTGATTTTTTTTTTTTTTTTTGGTAAAAGCAGAGCACAATTTTTCAGACAATAGATTTAGAACTTTTAAAATTTTGTGGGAAATGGGTTTGTACAAATTTAATCTACAGATCACCTCACTAAAATGCACTACAATAAATTATGATATAATGTTGCCAAGTAACTAATTGCAAGAACAACTTATTCCTTTGCCTGTACATTTCTTCACTTCAACCTATAAGTAGGAAGATGTTTTGAACTCCTCTGGGACGTCACTGTCCAGTTTACAGATTACCTTGTATATGGCCTTTTTCCAAGAGGGGTCTGAATCTTTGGCTGCAGAAATAGCATTGTAAAACTCGTGCAAGGTAATTTCAGCAACCTCGAGAAACCTTTCAGGAACCTGGAAAAGCAGAAGAAAGAGAAAAAATTTAAGACTGAATTTAGTTAAAATCATATTCAGATAGAAAAGAAGTTATTTGAGAAAAGCTGTTACAAGTGCACTGACCCATCTATCTTCGGTTTTCTCAAAGTCAAAAACATGTGAAATTAAGACCTATAGTACAATTCTTCAAACACTCAAACTGATGAAAGGGAGCACTTCTCTTTGTTCTCTACACAAATACAATAAATTCAGTGCTGCAATAATTAACTTTCAATTAGGGGTCTCTTTGATTAGCTGGTTGTGTTTCTTTAACCTTTAACTAATTACAGGTGAGCTTTCTTCCCAGAGAGTTTGCTTAGCTCAAAACAACAAAGGATTAGTTGAGAATTCCGACAGGAATATGGCAAGAATATGTTCAGGTATAAACCTTTAGATGAACGAACATAATGGTCGAGTGAGGGTATTGAGCGGTTACTGCTGGGGGTAAGAATGTGGGAGTGGCAGGATCCATAAAAACACATCAACAAGTAAAGTCTAGGCGCAAGGGATGTTGGGAGGAAAATCATCCTGCAGTGCAGCACTTGTTTCCCATCGACTGGCCAGTTAGCACAACAGTTGTTGGCATAAGTTATTTTTCTTTCCCCTCATCTCCTGACACAAAAGCATCCCTGGGAAAGGAATGTCTTGGTCCCAAGGTAAAGAAAACGGTCTCATCCCTTTCCCACCAAATGGCCTTCTCCCTCGGAATCCACAGCGTCTTTCTCAGCATTCCGCATCAGTAGCAATCTCTGTCTCACTCAGGCGTACTGGTCCTCTAATCCCGAGTTGTTTTAGTGGGATTTTGCGGCTTCCTCTTCCCACAGTTTGATAAAGCATCACTCTGGAGTTTAGATAATGGCTGCAAAGGCTGGCCAGCCACAGGTGCAGTGTGACACACAGGTCAGCACACAGACACACATGATCACAACCATATGGTGGAGGTTTGACATAGTTACTCATGTAGGCAGAAACTAATGTGTCGACCCTAGCACTTTAAAATGACTGTTTGGCATTGTGGGAAATACACGTTTACTTTCTGGTAAAGAGGTTGATGAAAAGATTGATACTAATCTCATCTCTCACTGATTTTGGTTAGCTTAGCATACCTGAAAACAAAGGGTAACATCTGGTACACGCACTGTTCACAAATGAAGTTAGATATATTCTGCTTGTTTTAATGGTTTACAGAAGCCAAAGTGCAAAATAAACAATTTACAATGTTTCTTGGCCTGGCACAGTATCCTCTTGGAGGCAAATTGGAAAGTCTGTTAATTAGACTACGTCAACACTAGTTTTGAAACCCCTTAAACAGAGAAGTTTTAGAAACACTGCTGACACAGTTTTAGTTTGAAAACTCTAATTGTGTTTTAGTCTGGACAAGGATCTGGCACTGTAAGTGATGACACAGACATCCATGTTTACAATATAAGAGCAGCAACTTTTCTTAATTATCAAACATAATCTAAAAAAGTGACACTTACGTGAAAGTCATTGGCTTTGTTGTAGTGCATGTTCAGTGCCCTGAAGAGCTCTGAATCCCTACTAACTGTGATGTCTTTTATATCGCTGATGCCGTCAACGATGGCCTGCCGTGCAAACTTCTCCATCTGGATGTAGTAGAACTCCCTAAAGTTACTGAACCACTTGATCAGCTGAGAGGTGATGCAGCGATTGAACTGGAAATAGAGAGAAAATGGGATTTAACTTCATGCATTTACGACCAAGTTTACAGCAAGATACTGCCCTGCAGCTAAACCTTCTGTACTGAGAAGAAATTGCCCAGTGAATTGACAGTGAATTCACAGCAGCTCAAGGAGAAGCGGCTGCTTTGTTGCTAAAGCTGACCTTTGTCCTCACTGAAGAGCAGGAAAATAAATGCAGATTTCTTGAAATAAAATATATTATTTCAGAATTCAATTACAGACTTCAATGAAAAATCTTCGTGCTTTTTAATTAAAAAGGTCTGATGTTTCGGCATTAGCAACCATTCCCATTATTGGCTAAAAAAATGAATTTAGTACCTGTAGGGCAAAATGCCACCTAATGGTCTTCACTCTACGGAACATTAATTGCTCCAATCGTTTCCCACCAATGTCCGGGATGAAAAAACATCTGTCAGGGCTCTGTATTTCTAAACTCAGTCTTGACATTAGTCTTGTTATTCTATCTTGTCATCCAGAAAGACAGAAAAAAATGCCTAAGGGCTGGGCAGGCATCAAAGACACTTCTTCTCTCTGGTGTGGTGGGTGAGAAAGCGGCAGCATAAGGACAGAAGGAAGCTTCCCTCTCATTGACTCAGGCTGATAGGATGGAATCAGACACTGGGATTAGGCGCTCTTTTGTTCAGTGCCACTTCCCACCACAGGATTGTAAGCAAGGAGGAGACGTTTGCCGGGCTGCAGCAACAGCATCCTCCCCCCTGACCCCAGGGGTCAGAGCAGATTGAGGGGCCCGCACTTGCTCAGAGAGCCAGGAGACAAGATAGGAAAGGAGATAGAAGAGAAAGTTGAGAGGACATATGAGTGTGTGAGACAAAAAGAAGGAATGAAAAAATGCTAACATCAAGAAGGAGACGAGAGAAAAGACAAAAAGATGAGATAGAAAAGGATGACACAAGACCAAGGCCAAAACACACAGGATGTTATGTTTAGAACCAGCTCATCACCGCTTGGTTGTTACTGCACAAGTCTCTAATACCAACTCTCTGTTGACACTCAATAGCAATGCCTTGCCTACAGAATCCTTTGTCACTCCATTTGCTGACTGGAGTGGCTTTTTTTAAAGAGAGAATGCCCCTGTATCTCCCTCTGCCCCCAGGACATACTAGCAGCTCAGTGCCTTTGTTATTTAAGCCCTCTGCGTTTTTGTTTCTCTCCTCCAACACACTGCTGATTGTTTCTGTCCCAAACACACACTGACAAGTAGATACCAGGGAGTTAAACAAAGGGCAAACACTGTAAATTGTTTGGTATGTTAAGATAAGAAGTGATTGATATACATGTGTGTGTAAATAAAAAAACTACCTTAACATCAGGAAAGTAGGTTTTCAGCACATTGGAGCTGGGGTAGCGGGTGTAGAAGAACATGAGCTTTGCCTTCTTCAAATGACTCGGGGTGAGACCCTCCTGGATGTTCACATTAACGTTAAGGAAAAAAAACTGAGAAATATAACACACAGCTTGCAGTCCTGTGCAAAGTGATAGCAGAACAGAGTATTGTGTTGCCTCAATCTTCAGCTAAATTGAATTTCACTAAAGAACAGCTCGGCATTAACTAGCGAGTCAATAATGACCCTAACATGTGCTTATTGGCAAAACAGAATTACGAATTAGATTAGGGATTTTTAATTAGAGAGCAAAGCACTTCATGCCTGGCAGTTAAGACAGCTTGTTGTGAAATGTTTTGAAAAAAAAAGCCGATTTTGGGATATAATTGAGCTGATTTAAAGACAGCATGCGTGGCTATATGTGGTTATTCAGTGAAAACCTGTAAAAATGGTAATATATACTCGAAACAGTTTCATAGGTTGTGTCTTATATTTAAAATAATTTTAATGATGTGAAACAGTAAACAAATTACAGTTTCATCAACCTACCGCTTAAATGAAAATCTTTCTTAAGTTTTCCCCTTATAGGAATTAAGGCGTATCATTTACTCTGTAGTCCACCATCTCGCCTTCGGTCATAATATTTCCTTATCAGGTCACCGCACTACACATTTATTAGGGAATCCTGCCTTTGAAATATGGAAGTTTGATAAAAGATTTATGTGGTATTGTTCAAAGAGAAGCAGAGCTCTGTACACTGTAAAGATAAAGCAAAACCTGACAGGATCCACATAATACTCCTCTCTAATGCTTTGCGACAAGACAATCACAACACTTGAGGGATGATTTTTTTTGTTTAGGATCATTTACTTTGTAATGAGAAGTGTTAAATAAATTATTTTTGTTTCATCTTAGGAAAAGAATGGTGGAATGTAGATATTATTTTTAACGGTATCAATTGAAGATGTCACCAACCACAAAATTTAAAAAATGCATTTAAAATTTCAAACAATGTCTTTTCCTTAAAAAAAACAAACTTGTTTTTCTTTGAGTTCCTGTGAGGTACAAATACTGTTATCTTGCACTCGATTTCAATCATGTTCATTCTGACAAAGGTAGCCAACAACAAATGCTCAAGACAAGAGCTCAAGTGTTATGGTTGGGAGGCACTTGTGGTTTCCACCAGCACTCAGATGTGACCTTTTAGATGCACCCCTATCACTCTGATGATGGAGAAATAGATCCTGCACCTTTTCAAGTCTGAAAAAAACCACGCTTCCTGAAACAGAAACCGATGCTTTCTCTGCCTTTGAAAAATTGGCTTTTGTTCCTGGCAATTCTTATCAAAGCCTTGTATTCCTTTTTATTTGTCTTTTTCTAGACTTAAAGTCATTACTCTGCTCAGATTAAAGAAGATGCTATAATTTTCTATGGGGTTAGTGAGATCAAAGAAAAAATTCTCCTTGAAGTTTGTTACTGGAACTGCTCATGCTGCAATGAGCCCCAACCAGCCATTCTTCAAATGGAAAAGCTGAGATGTGTGGAGTTTTTATAAAATAAAAGGTAAATAATGTCTATATAAGACATTATAGAACATATTTTGTTCTCTTGCATTGTGAAAATAGTACACAATATTATGATATGACAAAGTTTTCACAGCAAATTTTGTCTACTTGTACAGATAAATAAAAGAGTGATATTTTTATCACTATCCTTTAAACCTACATATGTCAAAAACAAACATCTATTATATTATTAAAAGTAATTATGAGAACAGAGACAGATGAGATTCTGCTATCTTTATCCCAAATCAAGAAATAGTAAAAAGCAACTTTCAAGCAAAAGGATATGTTTAGGGACATGTACGGGTTTCTTTCAGCCATGCTCTGCAGTTCACCACACTCGAGCTTGACGTGAGGGAGACACAGATTGTCGACTGTCACTGCCCCCAGGGAGGAAGGACGAGGGTGATGGCCAAGGTGGCTGGACGTCACCTTGGATCTCATAGCAATGGTGTCCCAAGGCAGGTCGACTGAGTCTGGGGAGGTTCTGTCCATTGATGGGGGCAGACAAGGGAGACCCCCAAAGTTAGAATGGGGCCCATACTTGAGGAGGTGCTCGAGGATGTGGCTGTCATGCAGAGGGGTGCTGTAACTGAACTGAAAGGGTGACTGGTGCACAGGGTAGGGCCTTTTCACCGCAGGGGTGACAGAGCTCAGAGGTGGCACTGCTGGCTTCCGGACCACCAGTGACAGTGCCTCTGTTTGGTCCTGTGGACTGTGAGGCTCAGAGCTTTCATAGTACTCTAATGATCTGGATTTCACTACAGCCTCTTCAGCCTGGGGTTGGTCAAGTGTGGAGCTGGCCTGCTGACTCTTCCTGTCTGCACCTGCGCTAATCTGTATCTCCGGTGATGGGCCCATATGCAGCTGAGGGGGCAGATCCAGCCCTTTGGAGGACACCTTCCTGAACACCCTGTCCACACAATCATTAACAGCCCTGGAAAGCTCTTGCTTCAGGGTTTCCTGTAGGTTCTGACTTTCTCTTTGTTGTACCAGGTAATTAGCTACTTTCATTCGGTCCTTACACTCTGCAGCCACCCTGTCATTTTTCCTCTCAAAATCATCTTCAGTGCTTACATAATGCGACTCTGTACTTTCTCCCAGGATGTCATGTTCAACACCGACCTCCGTCTCATCTCTGTCATACTCAGGGTCTTCCTGGTTGTAAACTTGAAGGAACTTCTCCTGGAGCTGACGCAGGAGTCTTTGCATACTGTGGAGCTGTTCTTTCAACTTGTGACACTCCTCATCCTTGGTGTTGCAATTATCACTACTGCTGCCGTTTCCAAGTTTTCTGCTCACCTGCCCTGCAGCACTGTGTTCCTGATGCTGAGGCAACCTTTGCTTACGTTTGTTCTCCCTGTATGCTTCTCTGGCCTCCCTGCTGTCTCTTGCATCTGTTTCAGTCTTCTCACTGTCTCCATACTGCCTGCTGTTGGGAGAACCAACCATGACCCTGATAATGTTCTCCACTCTGGCCCTCTTAGCCTGCAGGTGATCAGTCATTGAATGCTCTCCCTCTGGGCTGCCTCCTGTAGGGGCGTGACCACTAGGGGATGCAGCTTCCACTGTGCTGTCCTTAGAGGAGACACTGCTCTGGTCCTCCTGGCCGGAGTCAGCAGCAGTGGAGCTGGAGAGGTAGAAAGGACTTTCATTGAGTGCTCTCTTGTTTTGGATTGTCTTGCGGAGGAGTTGAGAAATGATGGATCCATTTGAGTACGAGGCCAGAGGCTCATCATACATGTTTCTGCGGAAGCATGGCAGCATGACATCAGGTTTTTCATCGTCTAGGCAGCTTTCACTGGAGCTGTGCGTGCTTTGGTCAGGAAGACTGAGGTTCATGCTCGCTACCCGCTGACGAACAAGATATGTGATAATCTGAAAAGACAGAAATTCAGAACATAGTTATAAAAACAAAAACCAGTAATTTATAAATAATAAAAAAACATTTATAGCTCTTTATTATTTTTAATCTAGTGTGTGCACCTTTTTTCAACATTACCTGACATTTTAAAAATGTTTACACAATTGCTGGACAGCCGGAAAATAAACATGCGATTTATTAATATGTTTTCAATAGAACAGCAAAGACAGAGTATATCAATGTATAAAGAAAGTAAATAAAACCAGTATATATAACATGTGATGCTGTAATTTTGTCTAAAACTTGAAATTAAAATTGCAGTTGTAAAAGCAAATTGACGAGCAAAAAGACCTGTATCATTTTCAAGATCTTCAGTTCAGAAAAAACTCTAATAAAAATCAATGAACACTCATCTTACATAAGGGAGTGTATTCTTCTATATCCTTTCAGCTTTGGCTTGTAATAACGGTTAAGACAAAAGATAAAATGAGTTGAGATAAAACCACAAAAGATAAATTTCAGCTCATGAGAGCTAAGGACCACACAAAAGAAAAAGCTTTGTCTTACATTATTTACAACAGAAACTTACGAAAATCTCCTTCTCTTTATGGTTTCAGTCTAAGATCTAACCAAGATTACCATCAGGTGTAACAACAAAAACAAACAAACAAAAAAACAGCTTTTTCTGTGGTCACTGAATTCATTCATTTAGTTTGCCTTATAAACTGCTTTTTTGTGCTAAGGCACGGATTAATAAAATTAAGTAAAAATACTAAGACTGGAAAGAACAATTTCAACTTTTTATTTCTACACTAATCAGAGGATTCTATATCAGTAATTTATACAACTGAAGAAGTCCCTATCATGTGTCTGTTTCTTGTATTAATACGCATAAAGTGTTCAGTAAAATGTAGTTACTTCACACACCAAGGAAAGTCTACTAGTAATTGCAGCGTTTCCTTTACTCATAAAAGTTTCCGCAGTACATCTGGCTCCTTACACACATTTTACAGGTGACTCTAATTTTTAATATTTGATTAATACAAATATATACTAGTTTAAAGTACAGACTGCTTTGTCTGTAACAATTTTTATTAAAAAATGCATATTAACCATAATAAATTTGAGTTACGAAACATCAAGCATTCTCTGAACAATTAACCCTTAATTACTCGATCAAACATGCATTTAATAACAGTACTTACTGTGTGTATGTGCGCGTGTGTGTGTCAGGAACAGCCACAAGTACAGATCTCTCTGAAGAAAAAAATACTAAGCTAAAGAAAAGACTTGGGAAACAAAGTGAGCTGCAGACGTGCGTTTTACCACACTACTACTGGTCTGCAGCTCAACCACAGTTCACAGACAGAAAGAGCGGCAGTGATGGGACCTTACCTGTTGCGCTGCGTCGCTGCTGCCGAGCTGATGGCCTGCGCAGACTGTGAGTTGGAAAGAGAGAGTGTAGGAGAGTCGATGCTTCAAAGTGGGCTGGGGCGTGGCCACATGAAAGCAAAGATACTCCACTCAGTCTAACTCAAAAGAAGGGCCTGACCAAGGAGGAAGCAGTGTCATGGTTTTTATTGCTCCTAATGCCTTCTGCTTTATATATTTTAAGTACTGGTTCGTGGATTAATGGTGAAAGCTGGCACCTAGAAATAAAAACACAATGCATCTGCAGAATTCATAAACCAATATTTTATTAACAAAATAATATAGAAAACATATCAAATGCTGGAAGTGAGACTGTCACAGAGGCCTGTCACCTCTGAACATACCGCAGAGTGCTTTTGGTTTAACTGTGTGTCTGGGTTTGGCTTCAGAGTTAGATATGAAATTTTAAAGAGCTGATTCAAATGTTAATTTCTAGATTTATGTTTGATTGATCTGATTTTTCTCCTCCAGACAGACTTGGCCTCCAGAAACTGTCAAAACAGTCCAGGCATTTTTGGACTCCGTTTATGGTCTAGTTCCTGGATGAATTTAATGTTGAAAGCATATGCCAGTTTTCAAGCAATTAAAGAGTATGTATGTTTTTAATATAGTTACTTATAGTTTCTCACTTATAATTTATTACAATTATTTTTTGAATCATAGCTTGAGTACTGCTAAAAAATAATATTTTATTTAATTGTATAATTATTACTTTTTGCAGTGGGAGGAGCTACTGGCTATATAAGCTGGAGTTGCAGCTCCTCTACACTGTTAAAAATAAAGGTTCTTTTAAAGGTTCTTGGACAACCTGAAGGTTTTCTGTGTGCTGGAAAACCTGAATGTACAAATATAATGGCTTAAAAGGTTCTTTGTGACACTTAAAACCATTGTAGTTGTTTCTTGTAGCAAAAGTTTCTTTGCTTGCTCAGTAAGAGTATGCAAGTGCCAGTCCATTGTCCACCTGCCATTTACCAGTGCACTACCTCTCCATCCCTCAGGCATCCTCTCATTCTCCAAGATCATGTTAAACAATCTCAAGAAGTCCACTGCCCTCTCATCTAGACAGCTCCATACCTCCACAGGTATATTATCTGGACCAACTGCCACTCTTCGTCGTCTTCATAGGTGCCCTCACTTCCTCCCTACTAATACTGTGTACTTCCTTATTCACTACTGTCTCTTTCCTCCATCTGTCCTCCCCCTCTCTCATTTTCCTCATTCATCATCTTCTCAAAGCTCCCCTTTCTTCACTCATTAGTACATTCCCATCTTTATCTTTAATCACCCTAATCTGCTGTACATCCTTTCTAGCTCAAGCTCTCTGTCTAGCCAATTGATACAAGTCCTTGCAATAGTTTCATTCCCCAAGTCATCAGACTCTTGAACTCTCATTAAACTCCCCATTGCACTCAGAACATTCTGATCTGCGCTGGACATTTTAAAAATTACCCTACATTAGAGCAGTTCAAAAAGACTGACATGGTGATGCACACTGACTTTTGCTGCTATATTCCCAGGCAATATACTTATAATCAAACCCTGCTACAGTTTTCTACTATATTTTTCTATGATATTTCTACACATATTTTTTTCAAAATTTTGTGTTTATATTGTAGATTGATCCTTGCTGCTGCAATATATTTATTCATTTTCTTTTACCCTGTACAGTTCTTACAAATATTTTCCAGACAGAATTTTTGATGTTTTTGGGTCTATATAGATATCTTAGGTTCCTTTTCAACATATTTCTATTTTTCAACTGCTATATTTATAAGTATCCACCCGATGGTGAGTCAATACACCCAAATTTCATTTCAGTGTGCGTTAACTGGTGTAGGTTTCGAATGACAATAAAGCAACTGTTCTATTCTATTCTATTCTATTCTCACTTTCCTTGGTATCCAGCCTCTTATACAAGTCTTTTCCTTTGCCTTTGCCACTTCTCTTTTTGCTGTGTGCCTGGACTCCCAATAATACTGTATATTTTCTTCATCTATTCAACTTCTTCTTTGCCAGTCTCTTTCTTTGAATATTTTCCTGTACTTCCTCATTCCATCACCAAGTCTTCTTGTCTTCTTTCCCCTGTCCAGAGGACACACCAAATACTTTCTTGGCTGTTTCCCTCACCACCTTATCTGCACTCTCCCAGTCATCTGGTAACTCTTCACTAGCACCCAAAGGCTGTCTCAACTTCTCCCTGAATTCTGCACAACATTCTTCTTTCCTCAACTTCCACCATTTAATCCTTGGTTCTACTTGCTTCCTCTTCTTGCTTTCCAAAGTCATCTTACAGACCACCATCCGATGTTGCCTTGCTACATTTTCCCCTGACACCACCTTGCAGTCTCCTACCTCCTTCAGGTTGCACCTCCTGTATAAGATATAGTCCACCTGTGTGCACCTTCCTCTACTCTTACTGGTCACCCTATGTTCCTCCCTCTTCTTGAAATATGTGTTCACCACAGCCATTTCCTTAACACAATACCTACCCAGCACCTCCTCTGAAATTTCCTTCGGGATTAATTATCTATCTATCTATCTATCTATCTATCTATCTATCTATCTATCTATCTATCTATCTATCTATCTATCTATCATCCCCTCTATTCCCTTCATATACATGCCCACTGACATCTGAAGTCCCCTGGGAATACTCTCTACCACTTCATCCAACTTACTCCAGAATTCTTCTTTCTCTTCTAACTCGCATCTAACTTGTGGGGCATATGCACTAACAGTGTTCAGCATCACATCTTCAATTTCCAGTTCCAAAGTCAGAATTCTGTCTGACACGCTCTTCACTTCCAAGAACACCCTTCACATATTCTTCCTTCAAGATTATTCCATTTCACTTCCTATTGACTCCAGGCTTGGTTCATGAGATTTGCAAATCATTGCATTATGTTTTTATTCATATTCATATGGGGTTGTCATTTCAAGGTCAAAAGCAAATTTTTTTGTTTTACAGTGAGGCCATCTCTGTAAAATAGCATTGATTTTGAGCAATCTAAGTTTACCTATCCAGCATGTTTAATTTCTTGATGTTTTTTAAAATCATTCTGTCACTTGTTTTGGAGGATGCATCTTCAGCTGTTTCCTTGTACAGTATTTTCCCCAAGGGGATAGCTGTTTTAACGTGTGTGGGTCGTGCTAAGTCACAATATTCTTTGACACATGATGATAATTTTCCACTTAAGTTTGTTAAAAAAAAAAAGCGTTCCTATGTGAGTGTATTTACAAATTAATAGGGTTAAATTTATACTTACATTTAGGAAAGCCCCTGATATATCAATTGGCTGCAGGGGCTTTTCCAGGATTCTTTAAACAGGGTGGCATGAGAGGACCAAAAATAGAGCAGGTGGCCCACAGGAATATGTGATCAGAAATATAATCAGCCTAAAAAATTGTATAGAAAACGTTGAGTGCATTTTTCAGGCTTGTGCAGTTTTATTATAGATTTACTTTATTAAAAGTGGTGCTGCATGTTATAAACATAATTTTGTGATGCATAATTGTTTTGCAAAGTGGAAAAACTTTATTTAGACTTTTTACATCTTCTTTTTTATTCGACTGCTCCCGTTATGGGTCACCACAGTGGCTCATGTATTAAGAATCTGCATTCAGATTTGGCAAAGATGCCCTTCCTGGCGCAACCCTCCCCATTTACCGGGGCTTGAGACTGGCACTAGAAGTACACTTGCATGTGGCCCCTGTGGCTGGGTTAGACTTTTTACTTAAGTAAAAGTTATAATCCTCCTTAAGTAATTTAATAGTGCACAAGATCTATATCAAAATACATTGATTATACATTGATTATCAAAATAAATATCTAAAGTGAACACACTCATTATGTAAACTGGCACTTTTAGAATCAAATGCATGATATTGTATCAACGCTATTGATTCACTAATGGGTCAATCACTTCAATGTTGCAGCTGCTGATCGTTTTAATTACTTATACAGTACAGTGCAAAATAGGCCACCCCTATTTATATTTTGATTGCAAAATGGGAAATTGGGTTGAATGAGTTATTGCAATGTGCAAACATACATGGAAATACAGTATATAAGGCAAAAACAGAGTTTGTGCAATTCTAACACGCTTGAAAATCAATATTTGGTATGACCACTTTTAATCTTCAACAAAGCCTAAACTCTCTCAGACAAGCTTTTTTGGAATTTCTTTAAGTAGTCTTCAGGAATAGTACCCCAGGCTTCTTGAAGGACATTCCAAAGCTCTTCTTTGTATGTTGGCTGCCTTTTGTTCCGTTCTTTGTCGAGGCCATACTACACTCCTTCAATAAGAGGTCCATTTATTACTTTTGTAAGACCTGTTTCCACTGATTTTCAGTCCAGTTCTTATACCTCAGCCTTTTCTCCCTGTTTCCCTTCCTTAAGAATGGCTTCTTGACAGCTACCCTTCCGTTGAGTCCATTTTCTGATGAAGATTTAGCAAAGAGTAGCTGGATCAGCTGAATGGCCGGATGCATCTCTCAGATCCTGTGTCAGGTATTTGCTGAATTTTTTCCTGTTTCTTACGGACATGACTTTCAGATACTGTTCATACCTCACTGTAAAACTGAAAAAAATTGCTTTTGACCTTGAAAATACAACCCCATATGAATATGAATAAAAACACAGCACAGTGATTTGCAAATCTCATGAACCAATATTTTAGCCACAAAAGAATACAGAAATTATATCAAGTGTTTCTCCACTTTTCCACTTTCCTCTGTTTTTTTAAGGACACACTGTGCACCATGCTGAGATATGTCAAATTTTAGGCTAATAGCTCTTCGGAAATCACCTTGTTGGTGCAAAACCACTATTTTATGCATGTTAACTGTGTTATATTTGGCATTTTTATAGATGCAACTAAAGAAATGTGAACAAATGATATGTTTTTGCAACTGGCGGCTAGTAACAATGTGCCTAAAGATAGAGTTTAAAACTGGTTCTTTATTAAGATGTCTGTCATGTGTAGACACAAAACTGGTTCACCCTGTGTTATGTGCCTTTTTAATGTTTGAAAGATTCATAGGTCAGTGTTAAGTAGCTTTACAAACAAAAAAACATTCCTTTGAAAATGATCAGGTACCTGAACAGGGCTGAAAATGAGAGAAAAACAGCCAATGTCCAAAGAAAAACTAAAGTAGTAGTATTGCTCAAGATCATTCAGTGTTCAGTGGTGTTGGACATTGTAGGATTAATGGTACTTTTGTCCAGTGGCACCACGGGTGGAAAAACCATATTCAGGGTGTTTTTTCACTCTTTTTTTTCTAGTTCAGTCCAGGTACCTGTTTGTTTTGTTTGTTTGTTTGTCAAAGGATGAACCAGTGTTGTTTCTACACATAACAGACAACTTAGCAAAGATCTCATTTTAAATTTGTCACGGTGTGGCATCATGTGAGGAGGTTGGACCCAATATGCAGACTCCAGGTAGCAGACAGAGTAACTCAAAAATAGGCTTTATTTTGCCAACTCAAAATAACAAAAGTCCAAAACACAAATCCAAGGCAAAGTGAAACCAGGAGTGAAACTCACAGACAGAATCCACACATGCAGGAAGCAACACTGATGACATGACACTGAACTGAAGAGAGACTGAGTATAAAAAGACACAGACTAAGGAGCAAACGAGAAACATGAAGGAGAGGAACACAGGTGGCAACAATCAGGGGAAGGAAGTAAAATTCAGCACAATGCACAAGACTCACATTGCTTCAAAATAAAACAGGAACAGAAAACAAGACAGACACAATAGCAAACTTGACATCAGACAGGACTACATCAGGGAAAATACTAAGGAATGGAAAAGCAACAAAGGGAGGCTCAACGAGTACTACTAAACAGAAATGCAATAATGGAAATAAAACAAGGCAGGGCTCAACTAGAATAGAGAAATAAACAAAGGAAGCAAATACAGATACAAAAGGCCCTGAGGAACAAGGAAACTAAAAGAGCAAGAAGAAACTTCAAAATATACAAAACCAAACTATGGAAATGCAAGACCATGACATCACCTTGCAATAATACCATTTACAAGTGACTGTGGAATATCTAGAAGGGAATAAAGTTCACAATTTGACTTGCTGCAACAGCGGCATCCTATTACAGTGCCACAGTCAAATTCATTGAATTTTCTAGAATGATCCATTCTCTCACAAATGTTTATAAAGGCAGACTGCATGACTAGGTGCTTGATTCTATACACCTGAGGCAATGGGACTGATAGAAACACCTGAAATGAATGACTGAGGAGTGTGACCCAATACTTTTGTCCATGTACCATACCTGTAAATGACTGTATTTGTCAAGATGCCAAAATAAAATTGAGCTGCATCATCACATTGCAGATGATCTCTTATTTCACATGATCGTCCATTTCACAGAGCTAGCAGTGGTGTAGAGAAGTGGCAATTTTTAAGCTCATTGACTATGCATGAGCATCTGGTTGATGTGGATATGTGATCTGATCGCTGCGCTCTTCCCGAGAGCTTCTCACTGTGTTTCCCTATGCACAAGATAAACATGCATAAATACAGGGCACACAGAGTCACGTCCTATATCTACTTCTGCTTTTATGTTGAAATAAAATTTTGCTTGACACTGAAATGTCAGTGGGTCAAGCTGCTGCAATAAACTGGAAAAAGTTATGAACAGACATCATGGTTATTATTCACAATATAGGACTGAAAAGATTTGGGATTTTGGTTTGTAATGAAGCTCATTTTTATTGAAGATTATTTCTAATGAAAAATATTTTTCTTAATGACTGTACTCAGATACAATGCTGATACTTCTACTTCTACTCCACTGTTATTAATAGGAAATTGTGCTTTTTACTACATAATAGAATTGAAAGCTACAGCTAATAACCACATAGATGATTTTATGTGTAGTAAAAGATTAAAAAGGTGAATTTATATAAACTGATATCAAAAGCTCTTTCTCACTCATGTAAAGAATTAAAATTTGACAAGCATGACAACATTACATAATCTAATAAAACATATGCGCCAATGAAAATAGGATTTCTGCTTCTTATGATTACTTTAGATTTTTAGGTACATTCGCTATAAATCAGTGGTGAAAACTCTATCAGATTGCATATTTAAAGGTCTGATATTTTCAGTGCAAAAACAGAAGGTGCTTTCAGCTGCTTACATTTTCCCAAGGGGTTGCCACTGCAGAAGAATCTTTCTATGTGGTTCAGCCCTAATTTTACACCAGATCCCTTTCCTGATGCAGCCCTCCAGTTTATCCTAGCTTGGGACTGGCACTTGGAGTTTGCTGACTTGTGCCCCCTCAAAGCTGAGCTTGTGTCTCTTCCTAATTGAGAACAAGGATCCTCTCACATGAGAGGTGAATGTGTAAATCACTACACCCTAGAAACACTATTTTCAGTACGGACGTAATCAGCAAAATTTTGATAAAGTAAAGCAGACACAATGATCCTCATTAAGAGTTAAAATGAGATGATGAGCAATATATGATGTATATTAATGTGAAGGCTGGTTGAGGGCTTTTTAACTCCTTAAAGTATTTACCCATTTTAAAGTTATCCATTATTTGTATGAACTGATCATTTCCAAAAGGTATTTTAGTTAATTTGGTAGGTTAGTATGTAGAAGTATAAAGTTACACAAAATGGAAGAACTCAAGTACTATGTTCCTCTTGAGTACTTAAAAAGTGCACAGTTATAATTTTTTATCTCGGCTACAGTTGAAATGTCTCAGACTATAAGGTTTGCCTGTGTAATTTAATGAGTGTGTGTGTGTGTGTGTGTGTGTGTGTGTGTGTGTGTGTGTGTGTGTGTGTGTGTGTGTGTGTGTGTGTGTGTGTGTGTGTGTGTGTGTGTGTGTGTGTGTGTGTGTT
>VUQH01088486.1:5666-20870 GCA_015106775.1 Etroplus canarensis | reverse complement strand
TTCTTTTATTTGCGTTTTCCATACTGTCCCAACTTTTTCTGATTTGGGGTTGTATGTACATCATGCTAAACACAGAATCATCAAAATTAAGAGGATAGGACGCCAGGTGATGGAGAATGTAACGTCAATTAAAGTGATTATGAATTTAAAAAACATTAAGAATAACCATTATTAATTCCATATTCATCTAGTTCTTTGTCAAAGCCACAGAAAGCCACTGGAGATGGGCAAAAGAGCTGCATGTGGCTCCAAGGCCCCTGCTTCAAGGCCCCTGGCCAAACCTGCGGGCCATCCTTTCCAGCTCAATTTCTCTGTCCAGCCAGTCAATACATATCTCATTTCTTAGTATCCAACCTCTCATACAACTCACTATAAGCTGCCACCTCTCTCTTTGCTGTGCGCCTAGACTCCCACTGCTCCTATTTACTTTCTTCATCTTCTGACCATCCCACTTTTTCTTTGCCCAATTCTTCCTTTGAATACTTTCCTGTACTTCCTCATTCCACCACCAAGTCTCCTTGTCTTCTTTCCTCTGCCTGGAGGACACACCAACAGGTAATTATTAGAACAGTTAATATGATTATTAATCATGAAAGAAGCCCCATTAAAAAGGATGCATGAACAACATGTGCAATGGTTGATCCTGTTGCTTCACAACAAGAAGGTCCTGCATTTGAATCCAGTGACCAGCTGGGGCCTTTCCTTGTGAAGTTTTTTTTGTTCTCCCTGTGTTTCAGTGGGTTTCTTCCAAATACTCTGGGCTTCCTCCTACAGTCCAGAGACATTCATGCTATGTTAATTAGTGACTAAATTGGCTGTAGGTGTGAATGTGAGCCAGAATAGTTGTCTGTCTCTTTATGCTGGTGAACTGTCCATGGTGTACCCTGATCTTGAGTTGGATAAGCAGTTGAGAAGCTAAATGGACATCTGTTAACAATTAAAAACGTAATAAGGGGAAAATAAATGATTTTCCAGTTGTTGTTTTTTTAATTTAATGATTGTAATTTGCATGACTCTCTAATGCAGGACTGTGTTCAACCTGCTCAATATTTGACATAGCTAAGCATAGCTTTAAGTATATGTTGTAAGCTCTCAGCAAATCAAAGTAAAAAAAGATACAGCAAGGAGCTCAAATCTAAAACAGATCCAGGCACTGTGATATGAGATGACAAAGATCTTCTGAATCATTCTTTGTAATAGATATATGCATTAAGTTTGGAAAACAGAACTTTATATGGTTTAATGAAGATATTTTCTTACAAACTTAATTAGTTGTTTATTGCAGCTTTACTCTGTCTTTCTCTTCTTCACTGCTCAGACGAAAGACCTGACAACACCAGGGAGAACATCCAGGCAGAAAACAGAGAAAGCTCAGAAAGGCAGCCAAGCTCCCCCTTAGGGAGTATTGCTAAGCTGAGGTCAGTTCAGCAGTGTGCCAGCACTGAAACATGACTAAGTTAGCTTTAATTCCCTGCATAGAGAAGGTGAAAACCACAGGGTACTGGGAGATGAAGTTACTTAATTATGAAATTATGCTGATGTTTCATCTTTCTAAAGCAGCCTGCAGGAGCACAGCATGCTTAAAGTAATACATTTTTAATTATAAGAAGCTCAGACCAAATCATAGTTTAGTTATCTACAGAAAACATTAAAACAGTTTGTGCAGATCTGGTATATTGAATGAGGATTTAATTTAATATTACAGCAATTTTAACAATTGCCAAATATTTGATAACTACGTCATGTATAAAATAGTAGAAGACAAGTAGTTTGGGATTCAGTTGGTCACATGCTGCAGTTGTAATGTAATAAATCTAATCTAAAGCAATCTAAGACTTGCTTTTTTTCTCCAAAGCAGCCGTTAGATCCATTTAAGAAGTGAGAGTGCAGCTCCCATCCAAAAGTGAGCTCAGTATTGTATTTGGCAGAGCTGGTAGTCAATCAGAGGAGGTTTTTCAGCCGTGCTGCACATAGCTGTGACTGACCACCCTTGGCCAGATAATACATTCTTGCATTGTGGCTATTTATTCACGCAGTGTTTGTCTTTGTTGCACAATATACAGAAGATATGTTCCTGAGCTTAAAAGTCTCCAGATACCATTTATAGATTACTCATTAGAAGTTCATTTGTATTGACTTTAATCTATGTTAAATTGCTTCAGTTGAAACTGTTGAGTGTAAGCCTTCATGTAATAGTCAGTGTGACCTTTGCAGCAGTAATCAAATAGTACAGAGTGTTTGTTGGTTTACACTCCATTTGTATTGACAGGGAGCTTGAGCCTCTGATCATAATTTTCTTGCTTTTCAAAGTCAATGCTTGCTTGATTAATTTAGCTTTTGGACTGTGGTTCACACAGTTTTTGAGAGAAACTCAATGAGATGAAAGGGATTTAAAAAAGGTGTTGATTCCTTATGGAAGGACTGGATAGAATGACAGAGAACTAACTCCCCAGACACCCTTTGCTGGCACCTGTCACTCTTTTGTCATGAGGACACATTGCCTGTCCTTTAGCTGCAAATGCTGATTGGAGTAGGGGGGTTGACTGAATTAACAGTGACTGTGGGAGGTAGTGCAGTATTAGTGTCTTGGTGGCCCTTATCATGAGAAGTTACTGTCATCTGCTTCACTGGAGACCCTTCTTCTTTAGCTTCGAGAGGCTGTTTGTAGTTAAAGATAGGCAAAGCGAGGCTGCAAAGGAAACATGAAGGTTAAAGTGAAAGCCACAGAGAACTTTGTCACAGTCTGGGACATTTGGCTGGTCAACAGGATGTGTGTGATTGTTTCTTACCTCTGGCGCAGCCTGTATGAGTTACTCTGCTACAGAAGGAGGCAAAGAGCATCTATCATTCAGGTGAATACAAAACTGTCAGACATGTAGAACAATACTTAAATATTAATTAAGAAAAGCTAAGACATTTTTGTTTTCCTAAACAAATGCAACAAGAATATTAGCCCTGTGGCAATGGTGGCTGATGTAGTTGTTATATGGTTATCAATAGTTTACATTTTCTCTTTGTGTGGGTTAATGTCTAAGAATATCCCAAACTGTCTGTCATTGTTTTTTTTTTTGAAGTTTTTGTTTGTCTTAATGTTTTAATGAAGTTCCAGATGGGCCTGGGAAAATTTTCGACCTTTGAAAACATTAAAATTGCATTCAGCTCTATTTTAGTCCATTCAACATATAGATAATTTTGTTGTTACAAGTCCCAGTGAGAAAATATGTAACCAAAAGTTACTTGTTTCAGGAATTTTCTATCTGCATAAGATGCTTTTAGAGTATTATACAATTTCCATATTTATCAAAAGTTTATTAGAAGAAAGCATCTTTGGTTTATCCAGATATTATCATTTTATGTATTATTTAATGTAGGCTGAATAGTGTAAATGTAAATATACTGCAGAAAAGCAGAGTTGGATTTGAGTTCTATGTTCTTTACCTCTAAAACACTAATTGTCTTTTTGCTTGTTGTTAACGATTAAACAGAATAATCCCAATAATGTAATATAGCCCCTAAAACCCCAAAACTTTGGGGTATCTATAAATTCAATAATATTTAATATTTAATAACATAATTTACTTGATAATCTTACAGTCCTCGTTGAAATGTCCTTCAAGAAAGGCAAAGTAGTCAAGTGTTCACACACTTCAATAACACATCAGGACTGTATTTTTTCATGTTCTTTTTCTTTTTCTTTAGAGCAGAATATAATTTTCACTGTCTTCACTGAGTAGTTTAAGTGCTTTTTTGGAAAATGAAGGAGCATCACACCACTGTATGTTTTATATGCCAAAATTCATATTTGTCGATACTGTTGTGAATTATAGGCACAAAAAAAAGGACCACTGTGTACTTGAACTTAATCAGCTCTGTTAATTATTCTTATTTTTAGGTTCCTTCGAATAGACTAAATGTACTGTTGGCATCCAAATACATAATTAACAACTGGTGCACAACAACAGGTTTAATTCCACAGGTGACACCCAGCACAACTGTACCACCAAGTAGTAATGAAGAATAGACCTTTGGCAGCTCTGTATGACAATTTTGGCTGATAATAGAGGTCTATTCGCTTACCAGTCACATTCCAATAACTACTTTAGACAACCTATAAATGTCATGGATACATGCTACATTTGTCATTAATTTGTTGCTCTGAGACTAACTTCTGTCCCTAATTTGGGTTCATTCTGTCCAGTGCAATTCCACTGTAATAAACAGAGTTTAATTAACACCTTTCTGACAGTGAAAAAGAATACCTTTGTAAATGTAAAATTTATGGTTGAGCTGTGGTGGAATACGTTACAATTTTGAATAGGCTACCAGTGGAATTCTGTTTTATCTGGAAACTTACAGGCATATGTCCTATATTGTCAGATCATTTGTATAGTTATATTTGTTTTGCTTTTCTTATGTTATCCTCTTTCTAGATGTCACATTTAATTTAATCTGTTATGCCAAAATATGGTGGATTTGTCTTATAGCAGTAATACAGTAATGTGATTTTCAGCATCTTATTGAAATGTGAGCTTATGATACGTGTATTCTACTAAGTTATGGGCAGGAACAATGTGGATAAAATATGAAGTAAAGACTGAAGACTCATTCCCCAACCTTCTCCCATATATTGAGACAATTTCCCACTTTTACCTCTAGTTTACCAAAGTCAGTATAAGCGACTCTCACAAGCAAATGTGTGTCTCATAAATAGATGATATATATGGAATCATCCTTACTGAAATCCAAAGATGATATAACTGGATAGAAAAGCATAAAGGTAGCAGTTGATGGATGGATGGATGGCAGGCAGCCTGGGAAATTCCTGTGTTACAGCAGCCATGAAAAAACAACATGAGTACACAGTATAAAGAGTATATGGAGCACCAACAAAATAAGATAATTAAAAAACTAAAAATAATATACAATAATAATATAAAATTAAGATATACAGAATATACCAGGACATACTATGGTAGATCGAAGACTGTGTGAGAACATAAGAAATATCCAACAGTAATGTAAAATACTGTCAGGGTTTGCTGTGGTAGTGGACCCAAAAGTGGACTTGAGACAGACTTAAAGGTGATTTATTTACAAAGTCAGCGAATAAAACAAGGTGTTCAATGAAAGTGCCAACAGTTTGAGTCTATATATAAGATCTTGATATCCAGTTAATCTGGGGTGAGTTCAGAGAGTCCCAGGGTGTCATGGTTCTGAGTTATAAAGTCCAGAGGGTCCGAGAGTTGGTCCGTGAGCTCCAAGACAGTGGACAAGAGGGGGTCAGGCAGGTTGTAGGTGGTCCAGGTGAGGGTTCTAGGCACAGGATCAGAGATTGCAAAGTTACTGAAAGGCAGAGTGGCAAAAACAAAAGCAAAGCATAACATAGGTTGACCAGACTGACTATACTGGAGGGTACTAAATGTTCCAGCAGAGTGTGGATGAAACAGCTCAGTTTAAATACACCCATGATGGCAGATCATGAACAGGTGTGCAGCCACACTCCACCTCCAGACACGCTTACGCACCTGGGAACTATAATTGGTAATGAACCCACCCTGACCCCAGATGGAGAGACAGCGAGAAATAGGCAGGGGACCATAAGAGATACTAAAGTATGGAAAATACATTGTACAGAGACAAATAGAAAATATGGATAACTCAGAGGGCAATGAAGACAAGATGTACAAATATGAGACAGAAAGTGCAAGTCAATTGGCTGAAGTGAAGAGTTAAGACAACTGGAAACTAGACTGAACCTATGCAGTGTTCTCTGTCGGTAAGATTATGTAGAGAGCTATTCCCCGGGGCAAGAAAGATCTCCTTTAGCGATCCTTGTAACAGTGAAGCTAAATCAGTCTATGAGAGAAAGAGCTCCGTTGTCTGACCAGTGCGAGGTGGAGAGGGCGGTCAGGATTATCCATAATGGAAAGGGGAAAACACAAGCATTTTTAAGACTATTGCAGTCTTTGCCTTCTTCTTATCCTTATAGGAAGTACGCAAATTTGTCTTCACATAAGATACAGTATACTTGTTCTTCTCATGATCATTTCCAAACCTGTAACTGACACAGTTTTTGTTTATTTTGTCAAAAATATTGGGTGTGTCAAAATTTCTCTAAGCATTAGTAGCAAGCTCCACATTGTCCCACAAAAAAAATAAAACACTGTTTTGCACTCTATTTAGTCTGTTGGTTTCCTTAGCTGGTGGTGTTTATGGAAGTAGGGTTTTAAGAATTAGCTGCAAAGGTATAGTGGACTCTAGTGGTAGCCCTTGACAGGCACAATGTGTGATCTCTTAGCAAAGAAACACTGACTTGAAAGCCTGGCTTTGCTGCCATCTAGCGATCTTGTGTGGCAGCTGGGGTTTTAGCATTATGTACATAAACTGTTGATGTCAGTGCAAAAAGAAAAAAAAAAAAGCTTTTCTTTAGAATAATTTTATCTTTTATCATTTAAGACTCACCAATTCAGTGCATTTTGTCTCATAGATTTTCTTCCACTAACTTGTTTCCATCAAAACTTTTGCAGTACATGTCATTTTACTTTGTAGAATACTTATGTATACTGAGGGAACTCTGCCAGGGGGTAAATTTATACACAACTGTATATACACCACTGCATATAAATACACACATTCTGTAGTTATCTTTAATACTGTGACAGTATACCTCAGAGACAAGCTGAAACTCTCTCACCCTCTCTTGTTTCCATTCCTCTTTTGGCATTTAGGAGACCTACGCTGACATTTACTGTCGGAGATCCACAAGTATTTCACTTATCTTTCTTTGCATTCTGCCACTAACCTTAGTACCCCTTGTGGCATTCTCAATGTAAACCACTTCCATACTGATAATTATAGTTCCTCTGGGAATATCTTGACTTTTATTTTGCTACATGAAAATAAATAATAGAATTACTCTGAGCAGTGCTTCGTTAAGGAAAGATCCATCTTCGTTTAAGCAATTTTAACCTTTGTGAACATAACCTTTGTGAACACTATAGGGCAGACATACAACAATACAACAAAATTAAAGCATGATTTTTTCTTGTACCCAGCTTGTAAAATGTGTTGGTTTTCAGTTAGCAAACCAAATCTGTGACATCATAACTGTAGTAGTCTTTGTTTAAGTTTGAGTATTTTTCCATCTGTCCATCCATCCAATCCATCCGTCCATCCATCCATCCATCCATCCATCCATTTTATTCCGCTTATCTACTTCAGGGTTGTGGGGGTGCTGGAGCCTCTCCCAGCTGTCATAGGGTAAAAGGCTGGGTAAACCCTAGATGGGTCGCAGTCCATTGCAAACTATTTTTAGATAAAATCATTAAATCAGTGATCACAGTAATTCGAAAGTATTGCCAATAATGCCAGCCTTACATGCCAAGACATTGTGATTGATGAAGAAATTCAATGACGTCAGGCCTCTTAATCCTTGGATTTAAGTGTTTCAGTCCCATTATTACAGGTGCATAAACTCAAGCACCTAGCTATAAGTCTACCTTCACAAACATTTGTGAAAGAATGGGTTGCTACTGTTGCAACAAGTCAATTTGTGAAATTTCTTCACTCTTAGATAGTTCATGATGAACTGTAAGGGGTGTTAATCCAAAGTGGAAGCATTTAAGAACCACATTAATTGTGCCACAAAGTGGCAGACCATGTAAATTTTACAGAATGGGGTAAATGAATGCTGAAGTGCATAATGTGTAAAAGTCACTAACTCTCTGCTGACTCAGTAACTGTAGAGATCCAAACCTTTTTTGGCATTAAAATCACTGTGTGCCAGGAACTTCTTGGCATGAGTTTTCATGGTCAACCAGCTGCACGCAAGCCTTACATCACCAAACACAATGCCAAACGTCAATGGAGTGGCATAATGCAGGCTACCACTGGTCTTCTGGAGCAGTAGAAACATGCTCTGTGAAGTGACAAATCCCACTTCTCTATCTGTAGGTCTAATGGGTGAGTCTAGGTTTAGGAAATGCCAGGAGAATATTAACTTGCTGTCTGCATTGTGCCAATTGTAAAGATTGGTGGAGGAGAGATAATGTTATCTGGGTGCCTTTATGGGGTTGGCCTGGGCCCTTTCATTCCAGTGAAGATAAATCTTAATGCTTCAGCTTACCAAGGCAATTTCGGACAAATTTATGCTTTCAAGTTTGTAGCAACAAGTTGGGGAAGTCCCTTTTTTGTGATTGGTGTGGAAGAACTTGAATGACCTGCACAGAGCTCTGACCTCAACTCCATCAAACACCTTTGGGATGAACTAGAATAGAGCACTTCAAGAGGCCCTCTCATTCAACATCAGTATCTGATCTCGCAAATGATCTTCTGGATGAATTGGCAAAAATTCTCACAGACAAATTCTGAAGACCAACTCCATATTAATGCCTATGGCTTTAGAATGGAATGGTATAAAAACTCCTGTAGGTGTAATGTGTAGATGGCCAAATAGTTTTGTCCGTACAGTATAGGAGTCTTTAAAGATTGGCTTGCTTTTGGAGTCACCCTCTGGTGGCCATGCAAGAAACTGCAGGGTTTTTGGCACATCTGTTGCTCTCAGTTGAAGCCCTGGAAGTTGCTTGTGGTATATGAATAACAATGCAATGACTAATCACAACAACCTCAGTTTCTGGAGATTTATCTCTTAGATAAAGCTGAAAAATATTTGCACACACACACACACACACACACACACACACACACACACACACACACACAAACACCCTCTTACATCCAGCACCAGCCACTATGCAAAAAGGCTATATTGCTTTTATTCTTATGCATCCTATATTTGTATTTGCATTTGTGCTGCAATGCACATACATTTTCCCCACCAGTATAAATAGGCTTTAATAATTCTTTTCATAGCTCAGCTATTTGCGCAAAGACTGCAATAATAGGCTTAACAGGCTTAATTCTTACATGCCTCATATGTATATTCATACACTGATATTAATAATGTATATAAGGTCAATAATTCTCAAATATTTATACATAGGCTGTGATAATGTATCTAGAGTTTTAATAAGTCTTATATACTGCATATTTGATATAAATGCCTCATTTTATATTCATACCCAATACTTAAATGTTTTTTATTTATTCTTAACTCTGTCTCTGGTTTTGGGTCGGGGGAACAATAAATTGATTCTGTGTATCTTCTTCACAAATGACAGGACAAAAAATTGACGTTGACTTTAAAATGCTAGTAATTTTTGATGTGGGTCAGTTAGAATAATTATTTTCTTTCCTGATTTAAATACAAATATTAAATATTCTGATTGTCTAGGATTAGAGTCAGGGTTAGGACTAGGGCTTGGGTGGTCATCATGACAACTTGAATTTGTTGAATTTTTTTCAATGCTTACTCCATGCGTCCAATATAACTGATGGTGGATAAAATCCACTTACATTATTCTTTTCTCAAAGCAGCTTCACCAGTCTGTGTTAAGACAAATGAAGGAGATATTTTTAAAATTTGGTGTATATTGTACAAACTTCTGTTTGTCTGTTTGTCAAAACACAGAGATGAAGCGTTGTGCTTTAATAGCTGCAGCTTTAAAATGTACCAACTTGATTTGTCTAAATCAACTAATATGAGCCTCATATTAAATTCAGCTGAATTTGAAAAAACATTTCCTCACAGAATAAGTACGGTGGATTTTTTTGTCCCTATCACTTGCACCCAAAGAGTCATAGGCCACATAACGCCTAATATGATTTTAAGTGGCCAGTAAAATGATTGCATTATAACATGAAATGGGCTGAGATGTCTTAAGGAAAAAATAACTGCAATTTCAATCATACATTTAAGTTTGTCCACATTTGGACTGTCTGCTCTTCTTGCTGATGTGTTACAGTTTATAGATCACAGTGGATCAATAAAAGCAAAAAACCGTCAAGCGTAGAGTATTTTAGAACTAATATATGAATAACTTGGTGAGATCTGGACATACTTGTAGCTTTCTGTACATTTCCACTCCTGTGAAGTAATACTGGCTTCATCATAACAGGAACAGAAGAGCATTTTATGGAAAAACTGGAATTATTAATGACTTCTCTGTGCAATGCAATTTTTAGACTTTGCAAATTTATTGAGTGGGAAAGAAAAATCACCAGTAATGTCATTTTTTTTGTTACCAGTTTTGTTAAGTGGTGTTTCATTTACCAACACACACTAGTATTTTTTGTTTTTCATATGCCAAAAATGACTAGAAAATTAATAGATTTCTGTCAAACAAGGCAACAAAGAGCTAGTGCTCCTACTGTACACGGACCAATCATCCTTACTTGTGTAGTTGCTCAAAGAGTCCCGTTTTATGCCCAGAAAAACCCTGCAGAAGCTGTAAGTATCATTTTAGCATAAATGCAAAGCTATCCTTGAAGGCATTTATTAAATCGATAAATTAAATTACCCTTTAACTCCCTCCCTTCTTTATATTATGATTACATTGCTATTTTGCATGGTAGTACAGGCACTTTCGTCTAAAGCTGCTTATAAAAGAGTGAACTCAACCAACTGAAACGAGAACAGGATTTCATCAAAAGTTGGACAATAATTGGATCGCACTTAAAGTTTAACTTAAATTACTTTTGAAAACGTGTATTGTCGTGTTTTAACACGAAAACTTAGAGCTCACGTTTATACCAGTTTATATGAAAAAATGAATATTTGAGAATTCATCACTGTAGTGCAAGATAGACACATATGAAAAATAAATATTAAATGATAACACATTATAACTGTCACTGTTCAGGTGAGTCACCATTTTTCACTGTTTTCTGCATTTGTATAGGAAACAAATATTTGAAGTGAACATGTTACTTACTTTCATATTGTCACTGGAGTGAGAGAGGCTGGAGAAAGAGCTGAAGGAAGGGAGCACATCCTGGGTAACAGCCATCAAGCACTTTGATATGGCAGCAGGTTCTACAACAACAACAGTAAAGTTTCTCCTTGGATTTTTCTGCCTTTTCCCCCCTTTCTTTTTACATGACTACCTCACCCTCAGCTAACAGAAAGTCAGGCCCCAGCTCACAAGGCCTTTCATCCCAGTTACAGTTCACTCAGTGCTAACAGGCCACAGAGAGCTTTCTCCTTTTTGTCATTCCTGGCTCGCTATCTCTCCCTCCTCTCTCTTGTCTATCTCTGTCAGCTGCAAGTCTAACTTCAAATCTCTCTTTTTCATGTAGGTTTTGACCGTTAGGAGGTGGAGCATAAGTGTAAATTACTAAACCAGTTCCATTAAGACTGGTAATTTTTAAACCTTAAGAAACTCTATTATCTGACCACAACACACTGGCTTCCTGTTGTGTGGGATTCAGAGCAATAAAACCTGAAAAAACATTGATGAGCATCAAGTTGTCCTCTCACCTTTCATAGCTGAAGAAAGAGCAGAAAACCTTCGCATATTATGCTGCTAATCATATTTATACTGAGATTAAAACCTAAGACATAATATTTAGTGCTGTAGTTGTTTAATGAATCACTGTCGCTGATTTCCTTACATGCTCTACAGCATAAATATGCTTAACAATCTTATCAAACTTGAACCTTTCAGAGTAAGCTTTAAAGGAGGATTTTTACTTCACATAGAAAAAGTTGAGATTGTTGATATAAAACAAGTAGAAAAAGTCTGTTTAAATGCTTCATAGGAAGTCCCTGATGAGGATGAGTAAATTGGTAATTGTTAAATGCTTACCTTATTTTTTGTAGCTGCAAAACAAGCACAAGACAAACATCCCATTTTGGCTTACCACTGGAAGCTTTTATTTTGTAAGTAGCATAAATCACACAAACTGTCAAGACCTAAAATAAGCAAGAAACTTAAACAAGGTTCAAACTAGTACAAAATAAGCATATGGTGTTAAGCAGCTGCTGCATAAAAAGTCAAAAAATGAAGGAAGGGGTAATACTTTAAGTGTAAATCCTTACAGCTAAATGAGTAGTTTTAAAATAACTAAATAAAATAAAGACTAAACATACAGTAACAATAAAATATTAATAATCAAATAGCAACAGTCACTGCAAATAGTTCAATTTAACTACAAATGGGGTAGACGATACTAAAAACATAATTTAAGCATTATTTAACTACCACCAACCGATTACATGTGTACATGAATGTCGTTAAAATACAGTAAAATTAACCCTGTAGACAAATAGTGCACACTCGGTTATTTTTCATTCACAAGTAAACAGATCATTGGCCATTATCAGATGAAAGGCCACTATCTGTTTAAGCACGCTTTGGCACAGAGTGCAGACTGTGTGGGTACAAGTAGAGAGAAGTTTTATGCACAGTTAATATTGATAGAAGTGTTCATAAAAACTAAACATATGCAACCTCAAAAAATCTATTTACACACTTTTTGATATGATAATGTTACTGTCTGAAAAATAAACAGCATAAACAGATGCAGTAACTGGCATAAAAGCACATTTATAAATACAAAATATATATGTAAAATTTTTAATTGTTTTTAATTGTTTGAGTCGACAAGAGAAACTGAATCCCTTTTGTTTTTCTGCTAACAGTTTAACTCACTCGTGCACACAGGTTGTCTCTGCATTCCCTGTGAGCACATGTGGCTTCTGAGAAGACCTGTGTGTGAAAGGTGATTATATTCTGGTTGCTGTTTATCTGCAGACATGGGGCAAATGCAGGCTGCTGTCCTTCCACAGATAATGATGCCCTGACTGCTGCTGATCCCCGATGACTTGCCCGCCACTGATAAAGACTCTCTCTTTCCCTCTGAATGACGATGACCACACATAAGACATCCACTCTGTAGGCTGAAAGCTGCATTAATCATCCTCTTTATGGCGGTTAATATGTTATAAGAGTTCAATATAGTTTGTTTATTTGAAAGGATAATTTACTGACAAAGACATTTGACTGAACTGTACATTTGTTCATACAGTGTCTCATAATTGCTAGTTTAATTTGAACCATTATTCTGAATTATTTCTCATAATATCTCCTTTATGTTTAGGGACATTATATGAATACACTATATGGACAAAAATATAAGTAATAATCATTGAATTCAGGTGTTTGATTCAGTCTCTTTGCCACAGATGTATAAAATCAATGTCAGAGGACTGATTTGGCAGCCGGAGAGGGAGGGAGCCGGTTCAAGACCGGCCTGGACTGCCCAAGACCCTAAGACCCTGCCCTGGACCCATGTGTGGAGGCGGACCAGAGGCCAGAAAAACATCACCCCCTGACCAAGGCACCAAACCCCGACATTACTCCCTGATGCCTAAAATGGCAGACTTGTATGTCGACCCTCCTCACTGCATGCTATGTGTGATTGTTTCGTGTGTATATGAGTGCATTTCAACCTGTAGGAGTGTCAGCAATTCTAATTTCCCCCTGTGGATCAATAAAGTGTTGTTTGTTTAAAAGAATGAAGTATCTAAAGAGTTCACTGAATTCAAGCATCAAACTGTAGTAGGATGCCACCATTGCAACAAGTCAGTCAATGAAATTTCTTCCATCCTAAATGTTGCACAATATCTATAATGCCAAAATATAAGTGTCATTATTGCAAGTGGAAGCATTTAGGAAGTTTAAAGTTACAAAGCGGGTCACTGAGTGCTGAGGCACATAGTAGATAAAAGTCACCAATGTGTGGCTGACTCAGTGATGGTCTGGATTTTGTTAATGCCAGGAGAACAGTACCTGCCTGACTGTATTGTATCAACTGTAAAGTTTGGTGGAGGAGGAATAATTGTTGGTTGGTTGGGTTTCTGGGGTTGGCCTCGGCCCCTTAGTTCCATTGAAGGGAAGTCTTAATGCTTTAACTTACCAAGGCATTTTAGACAACTGCACGCTTCCAACTCTGTGGGAACAGTTTGTTGGAAGGTCCTTTTCTGTTCCAGCATGACTGTGCCCCAGTGTACAAAGAAAGGTCTATAAAGGCATGGTTGGACGAGTTTGGTGTGAAAAAACTTGACTGGTCCACACAGATCTCTGACCTCAACCCCATCCAACACCTTTAGGATGAACAAAAATGGAGGCCCTCTCATCCAACATCAGTGTCTGACTTACAGATGCTCTCCTGGATGAATAGGTAAAAATTCCCCCAGACACAGACAGGCTTGCAGAAAGCCTTCCCAGAAGAGTGGAGGCTGTTACAGCTGCAAAGGGGGGACCAACTCCGAATTAATGCCTGGATTATAATGGGATTTCATTAAAGCTACTGTAGGTGTAATGTGTAGCTGCCCCAATGCTTTTGTACATATAGTGTGTCTTCATGATCCTCATGCTGGGAATGGTGGCCTCTGTGTTCTGTAAACATTGTATGTTTTTATTTTATTTTATGATTTGAGGTGGGTATCACCACAATAATAAAATATCCCCTCAATGCCACTTGTAGTCTAGATCCTGTCTGCAAATAATAAAACAGTAAAAAAGCTGAATTTTTCTTTTTAAAAAATGAGAAATCTGTCTCCCTCTAATGGTCATAACTGTCACGACACAGCGCCACGGCCTGGAAAATAATAATCACACGTCCACTTAAAAATGTTTTCAAAATTGTCAGCATTGACAGAACAGTTTGATACGTGTATTGTTTTGGCCTTTGCTTTTATTTTTCTACGTATTTCAGCAGCTTAGAACAGCAGGTAATGTCGTCACTTGGTTGCTACAGCAACGTTACTGCCGTTTTCCTGTCCGCCGTTTGTTAACAGCCTTTTTTTAACGACTAGCCTGTCATTTGAAAAAACGAGGTAATATGTTTATTTTAAGATCTTTATCTCACCTTTGGTTCAGTGTTTTGTTCGTGTTGAATTAACTCATCACCTGTTTGGCCTTGGTCGGTTATTTTTAAACAAACAGCAACGACAGCAGTTGGGTAAAGTTTACAGTAAGCTTAGAAACAAGAGAGTCTTAAATTGAACTAAAAATAAACCCAGTTAGACTGATAAAAATGGAATCTATTTGATATTAAAAGAGTGGGGCTGTCTGTATTCTGAGTTGTGACGACCTCTGTGCGTGTGTTTGAGTTTGCAGATGGAGACCTCCTCACAGAGCACAGCCAGCAGGGGGCTGTGGAACAGTCCCAGAGCCACCCAGTGGAGCAAGGAGACCCAGGACATGCTGAGATGTTAGCTCATGCTTCTGTTGCATTAGGGTCCAAAAGTCTGAGACCGCTTTTTTTTTTTTTAGAAAAAAAAAAAAACGTAGTTGGGTC
>VUQH01088485.1:7922-28156 GCA_015106775.1 Etroplus canarensis | reverse complement strand
TAACATTTTTTTTTTTTTTTTTTTTAAATATTATTATTATTTTTATTATGTTTATTTATTTATCTAATTTTTTTGTTTTTTTAATTTATTTTTATTTTTTTTTATGATGCAAGGGTATGCAGTGTGTAGTGGGTATGTGGGTATATGTATGTATGTATGTGTATATGTTATGTGTTTGTGAAATTTTGAAAAAGACAATAAATATATTGGCAAAAAAAAAAAAAATCCTGTAAATGATGAAACAAACTTATGTAATTTCACTTGGCATAATTACCACCGTTTGACATCCATGTAGATAGAAGTGTTTTGGCTCAAGGTCGTCCCCTCTCAGAGGTAGTAGATAATGCCTACTACTACTACTATTACTAGAAGCTTTGAAATGTTGCCAGTTCTGTCAGAGCTGTAGAAGGATGAGGACCCAAAATACGGACTTCAAGGCAGGTATGATGAGGAGAACTAAAAGCAAGCTTTATTTAAAGCTGTTAAAAGGTCCATGAAGTAAACAGAATCCAAAAGGTTCAAACAGAACTATAAAATGGAGCAAGAAGGAGACACGACTTGGCTTGACTTGAGGAATGCCTAAACTGCAACAGAAAACACAACAAAGAACTGAGGAGAGACAGGCGTACAAATACACACAGACTAACAACTAAAGTGGCAACAGGTGGGAGAGGAGCACAGGTGGCAACAATCAAGGGCAGGATGCAAAACTATATGCAATACACAGGACATAACTGTTAACCAAAGTAAAACAGGAAGTGAGAACCATAACTGAGAATGCAGACATAACACAGCTTGACAGGACATGAACACAAGAGGATGACACATAGGAAACTATTAACAAATTAAACACAGGAAAGGACTAGAACTGAGACTCAGACTAAAAACGAGAAACACTGACGAACAAGCTGAAACAGGAAAGTACAACAACTACACAGAGACTCTTCTTCTTCTTCTTTCGGCTGTTCCCGTTAGGGGTCGCCACAGCGGATCATCTGCCTCCATCTCATCCTATCCCTTGCATCCTCCTCCCTTACACCAACTCTCTGACATTTAAAGTCCCTACTCTCACCTCCACCCTCCTACCTTTCCACAGAGACTATATACAGGGAAACATGAGGAGGACAATAAAACCAAGCACAAATAAAAAAGCAGTACCAAAAACTCAAACGCAATATGCAGAACTGGAGGGCAGGATAGATCAAAATGTAACAAGAATAGAAACTCGATACCCTAACAGAAGGGTACAAAAACCATACTAAGCATAGGCAGGGCTAGAACTAAGGCTTAAACACAAACAGGGAAAACAATGAATAGCACATGAGAACTAAGAAATTCAGAAACCATAATCTAAACTAAAAAACATACAAAAGTAGAACACAAAAACCCTGGACCATGACGAGTTCAAGAGACATGCCTTGTGTGGGTTGCCAAGCATAGCACTGCATATCCATGTGTCCACCATATGAACATATGAGTATTGTAAGTTGTGGAAACTGAATGAGCGTACTGCACTTTTGACATGCAGTTTCTTGCTGCTATAACTTGCTGTTATTTTGCTGTGTGCTGTGTTTAAGCTGTCTGTACTAAGCCATCCTGCCCAACCAGGATATTAACAGCACATAAAGATAAATAAGCCCCCAGCCATCATTTTCCACACAACAGAAGTGAGGCATTTTGTGAAACAGTGGGTTGCTGTGCCGTGTAACTAAGCATTGTTACACAAACATTTCTGACTGTCGTGTTTTAGCAGAAAAGGACCCAAATGAAAACTCAAAACAGACAGAAATAAGAGAAGGCAAACTATTGTGGTGTGTGGTTGGTGTCACTCCCTATCGCTACATGAAGCAGTAGGGAGCGCATGAGGCAGGGTAACAGACGGCAAGAGAAAGACTGAGGACAAAGACTGAACTATATGTAAACGGGGGCTAATCAGGGGATTGAGCACAGGAGGGTAATAAGATGTAGGTGAAGACAAGTAAGACAATGAGATAAGGGAGGACATAAAACAACACAAAACACAAGACACAGAAGACTACCAAAGTAAACAAGGAAATAAAGACAACACAAGTGAACTTAACTTAGCAGAGAAAAACACAAGAGGATGAGACACAGGGAACTAGCAAAATTCCAAAAATGCAAACTAGAACTAGAATTAATATAAAACAAGACCAGAAGGCTCAAAATAATAGTAAACCTAAAAGCCAAAACTTCAAACAAAAGATAGAATCATAAGTTAGAAATGAAACCAAACAGAAAACACCTACAAGAATTCAAAACTTCAAACACAAAAAATACAAGGAAATCTAAATGTAAACCCAAACAAAAACCTGGGATCATGACACTGACAGTCTAGAGTTTTAATTTCTTTCTTTCTTGTATCTGCAAATTTAATATCTTTGGAAGCTTGGCACAATAATAAAAATAAACATTAGCAGCAGCCCTGCTGTGCAACATAAAAGAACCAAACTGATAACCCCCTTGCATGAAAAATGCTGACATGGAACTGAAACCTGAAGGTACGAATGAGTAATTCTGCTAAAAAAAAAAAGTCAAATTATTAGCTCCATTTGTGGTCAGACTGTTGTGTCATTAGACAGGCAGAGAACAAGCTGTATTGACAAATCAAACTGTGTGTCTGCAACAATTTGTGTCAATTAGTGTGGGAACATCAGTGCCTGTTTGGTATCAGAGTAGGCTTAGGGCTTTGTGCATTTGTGCGCCCACACATTTGTGTTTATGGCTGTTCCTACTGAGCACAGCCAACAGCTGTTTAAGCCTTTTAAAGCTTGAAAAAAAATTAATGTCCGGATACAGTCATTTCATTCTCAGTCTTCTAGAAATCTACATGAGGTCAACTATTGTTTCTTCACTGAAGGCTTAATTGCTTTTTGGTATACGATTTGAGATTTGGAATTCATGACCACCACATTTACACAACAACAAAAACATCTTTTTTTATGTGTGAGCTTTGAGTTTTAGAAAAAAGCCTGACTCTATGTTGCATGGCTACATTTCTTATTGTGTTAGTCTCTTGCAAGCTATTATTTGACAGCTTAATATCCATATCACTGTGAATTTAATTTTTTGGGGTATTTTGGATCTTGGGCAGTGAAAAATGCTATATGAAAGTCATCACTCCAGACTGTAGGCAGTTGTGACAGGCAATTTGTTTTTGTCTGTTTTTGGACAGTTTATTTTCAAAATGAAATTTAAGCTAATTCATAAAATAATCAATGAAACCAGATGACACCTTTTTAAAAATCTAAGTATGTTTGGCCACATGTAATGCTAATTTTACTCCTACATCAAAATCTGCATCTGTAGAGCAATCCCTTAATGATCGTGTTTACTTGAGTGGGTGGCAGAAGCTCTGCTACAGTCAGCAGTTTCCCACTGGGGCCACTGATCCTTAAAACCGATGCACTATTGCTCCTCCATCAAATGGCATATGAAGTGTAAAATCCAGCTGCTGGTAGTAATGTGAGCCAGTGTTCTCATCTGTTAGGGCTCTTACAGATGGTAACATCACAGTGTAATCAAGGAGAGAGACATCAGCTATTGTTATGCAAGTGAGATACTGTTGAGAGAGGCTTGGACTTCTTCCCAGGTTCCATTGCTGTTGTAGCATTTCAACGGTCAAGTGTCACGGGGAGTTTCTGGTACAGAGCAATCTCTCTGTGAAGAGTGGTTGTTTTTTTATTCTACATATGCATGTTGCCAGTTTCAAACAAGACCTAATGTACGCAGCCATCTGCCCAGAGTGTCAGTAAATGTGACTATTACAGCTGTGGAAGGTAATGAAGGTATCATTCATTGTGTTATTAGTGAGTGACAAAAGCCAAGCCACATCACCTTCTCCTCCTAATGGATCCCAGCAGTTAGTGAATAAATCATCCTCACCAAGTCCATCTTTTGCTCTTATTTGCTTTCTCTATTCCCTTTTCTTCCTGTCCTTTCACTTTTCATTTCTGCTTCCTTTCATCATTTCTACCTCTTAACATTCCCGTCTTTTTCTCCTCTTGTCCTCTAATTCCACATCTCCCAATTTCTCCATCATTCACCCTCCACGTCATCCTCATATGTGCTTTCTCATTACAATTCCATCTCATTCTCGCCATTCTCACCCTCCTGCTCTACCTTTGCTTAATTTCTCACTCTTGTCTTCTCTATACCCCACAGACCCAGTGAAGCAGAGAGAGATGTCGCAGAAGAAGATATTCCTGGTCTTCATTGCCATCAGTACTGTCAGTCTTCTGCTGCACCATGGGGGGCACTTGAATTGGTGAGGGACCCACAGTATGCAAACACATTATATATCTGCCATTTCTATATAAATCCAAATGGTCTTCATTATAATGAGAAATCTGATAATGACAGCTGTTCTATTTTTGTTTTATAGGCAAATTAATAAAGGGAAAGCCTATTTTTACAGTGCCTTAATCTCTGCCATGCTGATCAAGTGACCAATTACAAAAGTGGAGTATTGTAGATTGACAGCCCAGTGATCTCTTTCAACTTACCATTATCAACGTCATCTGTGTCACTTCACTGAAATGTTTGTGTTTCCACTCCTTATCAAAGAGTCTGGTATATTATAATATTCAGTAATATATACCACAAACTACACATAAGGCTTTATTTAATATTTTTGTTTTATTATAAATATTCATCTTAATTAGAATTTGCCTAAACTGATCACTCATCGACTGCATACAGCCAAAATTAAAATCTTTATTTGACAGAGCACAATGCAGAAAATGATGCTTAATTTAGAACTGTTGTCATCACATACCTTGTCCAGTACAGAGCCTCTGACTTCATTGTTTTCAATGTGTCTGCTGCAAATGTAGCAGAGTAGTATCACAGCTGAGCCCATGGTGTTGCAGTCAAGCTCTGTGTCCATGTTAACTAGTTTCATGAAATCTATCACTGAAAAGTTTTTCCATATAATTCGAAGATGCTGGCTATATAAATGTGGATACACTCAGCAACCATTTCATTTGGTTCAGCTGTTCATTTGCTCATTAATGTAAAGAGGTAATCAGCCAATCACATGGTGGCAACTCAATACATTTAAGAATGTAGACAACCTGCTGAAGTTCAAATAAAGCATCAGCATGGGGGAGAAAGGTGATTTAAGAGACTCTGAATGTGGTATGGTTGTTGGTGCCAGATGAGCTAGTTAAAATATTTCAAAAACTGCTGATCTCCTGGGATTTTCCCTCACAGCCATCTCTAGTGTTTACAGAGAATGGTCCAAAAAAGAGAAAATATCCAGTCAGCAGTAGTTCTCTGGGAAAAAATGGCCAGAACGGCCATACTGTTTCGAACTGATAGGAAGGCAACAGTAACTTTCTCTTGTTTTCCATTGAAACGAACATGAAATTAGTCTGAATAGGAAATACGGCAAATTAACAGGACATGAGGACACTGTCAACATTAGAAAAAAGGATTGTGTTCTTCAAACTTTGCCTTCATCAAAAAACTAATTTTTCAGCAGTCACAGGCTGGCAGACCTTAGGCATTCTAACTGTCAATTTTTGAAGTTAATCGGATGAGATTTCACCCCATGCTTCCTGGAGTATCTTTCACAAGATGGATTGGCTCGCTGGAGTCTTCCGGATAAAACTGATTGTACATTGTATGAAAATGTGTTTTTCTTTGGAAACCAATGAAATTTGCAAGTGATACCAAACTTTTGAGTGGTAGTGTACACCGAAGAGCATCTTTGACTGCTCAACGCATTAAACTCTGAAGCAGATGAGCTACAGCAGCAGAAGACCATACTGGGTACCATTTATGTCAGCTAAGAACAGAAAACCAAGGCTACACTCCCCCGCTCTGATCAGTCTCAATTTCTGCTGATGGATGGTAGGGTCAGAATTTGGCATAAACAACATGAAATCATGGATCCATCCTTCCTTGAATCAACAGTTCAGGCTGCTGCTGGTGGTGTAACTTTGTGGGGGACACTTCTTGGCACACTTTGTGCCCCTTACTACCAGTTGAGCATCATTTTAAAGACTGCATAGACCTAAGTATTGTTGTTGACCATGTTTATTTCTTTATGACTACCGTGTACCTGTCTTCTAATGGCTGTTTCCAGCAGGATAGCACAACATGTCACAAAGCTCAAAATGGTTTCTTGAGTATGACAATGAGTTCACTGTAGTCAGATGCAGAGGTGGTAAAAGTACACACACAGAAATAGAGATACTTGTGTTAAAAATGATTATGGTCAAAGTTGAAGTACTTATTCAACTTCTTTGTTCAAGTAAACATGAAAAAGTACAGGCTCTGAAAAGTACTCAAAGTATAGAAGTCAAAAGCTCTTTGAAGGACATTTCTGGCAGCTATTTTTGTGAAAAGTTAATTGAACCCCATGCCATATTAATATAATATAAAAACAACATTAAAACAAGGGAATATGAACTTTATTTAAACTTTTATTCAATATTCTAATAAATGTACACTCAGCTTGAATAACTGTTATAAACAGGAGCAGAGAAAAACAAATCTGATTTTAAAAAAGGTAGCTCTTGTTTGCCATTTCCTTTACTGTAGCTAGGTGACTTTGCCTCCACACTTAAAACAGGAAAATTAGTGTAGTGGTATAAATAATGCAAAAAATTATATGGTTATTTTTGTTTTTTGTTGCCTCTTTCATTTACATGTCATATACATTATAAGTTATTGTTCCCTCCATCTAGGTTTAAATTGGTGAAAGACATGCAGTGATAATCAATAACGCTCCTCAAATACAGTAATCCTAAAATAACAAGCTTGTTTTGAAAATGTAAGGAGTAGAGATATTTGTGTTAAAATGTGGGGAGCAAAAGTAAAAAACTGTCGGAAAAAATAGATATACTCAAGTAAAGTACAAATAGCTAAAACAAACAAACAACTTTATTGATCCCCAGCTGGGGAAATTCAATTTGCTGACACTCCTACAGGTTGAGTGCACACACATGACTGATTACACGCAGCATGCAGTGAGGGAGGTTGGCAAGCAGGACTGCCATTTCAGGCGCCAGATAGCAATGTGGGGGTTTGGTGCCTTGCTCAAGGGCACCTCGGCAATTCTCAGGGGGTGATGTCTTTCTGGCCTCTGGTCCACCTCCACATATGGGTCCAGGGCAGGGTCTTGAGCTGGCAGGTCTTGGGCGTCCACCGGGTCCAGGTCCAGGCGGGTCTTGAGCCGGCTCCCCTCAGCAACTCTCCGTCTTCCAAATGAGTCCTCTTGACTCACTGAGCCATTGCCGCCCCCTACTTAAGGACAGTAACTAATTATTTGTTCTTTGTTACTTCCTATCTCGGCTCAAATGGCCTCTGCAGTGATCCATTAGCTCGCATCATTGATGTGCAGCTGACAAACCTGTAACTGTATAATGCTATCATGTCAATATGGACCAAGACCTCTGAGGAATATTCCCAGCACCTTGTTGAGTCTGTGCCATGAAGAATGAAGGCAAAAGGAGTCCAGGCTGGTACTAGTAAGGTTTATCTAATGAAGTGACCGTGAGTGTGTATAGAGAGCAGTATATGATATATGTATATGGAAACACAAAGGTCAGATCACATTTGATATAAAATAATCTTGGCTCTATAATATGGCTGCGAACATACAGGTCATGATATTATTAAGAATAGTTTTGCCAATAATAATAATACAAAAAAAATAAATAAATGCAACACTTTGCAAATTACTAAAATATCATTAAGAAATAAAAAATGGAAATGTGACAAATTGAGAAATGAATGAATAATATTGTTAGTTTTTAATTGCAATAAGCTGCTTATTATTTCCTGATCTCATTTTTGTTTGTAAGTCCATATAATTAGCTATATTTTCACTAAACGTCAGTAAACTTTAATGTTGCTTTATCACTGTGCAGTATAAGCAAACAAACACACCATATACTATACTGCACTCCCTTTCTGGTCTCCTGTCCTCCAGTGGCTTCATCCTACTTCAGTATCTTGACACTTTTCATTTTTCTCTTTTCAGTCCCATTTATGTTCACTATTTTTACCTTCCTGTTGTACTGCCTCCATCCTGGTCTATGCATTAGTCTCTTCCATTTTCTGTCCAGTATGCGTGCAGTCATGCCTCTAATGTCACTATTTTAGTGATATCTACTCTTTGCACTGTAACTAATGCAGCTTGAAGTAAATTGTTGTTTTTCTACCACCAGGACTATGGAAGCCTTCCACCTTGGTTGTTCTGCCCTGCGCTCTCATCCTGCCCCGGGCCTGAAACCTAAACACACCAATGTGGTCTTCCTGAAGACCCACAAAACAGCCAGCACCACCATGCAGAACCTGCTGTTCCGCTTTGCAGAGCGCAACAACCTGACGGTGGCGTTGCCCGTACAGGCATGCAGTCACCAGTTCTGCTACCCGCGCTCCTTTACATCTCACTTTGTGCATCCGCACACGCTACCACCAAATATCATAACCAGCCATATGCGCTTCAATAAGGCTGAGCTGCAACGTCTGATGCCAAATGATACTATATACATCACAATCCTCAGAGAGCCTGGTTCCATGTTTGAATCCTTGTTCAGTTATTACAACCAGTACTGTCAGAGTTTCAAGAGAGTCCCTAATGGCTCACTGGAGGCTTTCTTAGAGGAGCCCTGGCGCTACTATAGGCCAGATGAGAAGGACTCCATGTACGCACGTAACACCTTGACCTTCGACTTGGGTGGGGACAAAGATCGTCCAGTGACAGATGTGGCTTATGCACGAGCATTTGTGGCAGAGGTGGAGCGAGTATTCTCCCTGGTGATGATTGCTGAATACTTTGATGAATCGCTAGTTCTGCTTCGCCATCTGCTCTCCTGGGATCTGGATGACATTTTGTATGTTAAGCTCAACATGCGGACACCAAGTTCCAAGCGGAGCCTGACTGCTGGTCTTCCTGCAAAGATCCGTGCCTGGAACTCCTTAGATGCTCGTCTCTATGACCACTTTAATGCCTCATTGTGGCGTCAACTCTCTGCTTTGGGTCCAGCCTGTGTGGCAAGGGAGGTGCGACTCCTTCGTCGGGCCCAGGAGAGGCTAATGAGAAGCTGTTTTGGTGGTCGGATGCCGCTTCTCCGTTCAGCTGCCCAAATCAAAAACAAGGATCTGCGCCCCTGGCAGCCTAGTGGAAAAGTTGACATAGTGGGTTATGACCTTCCAGTAAATCTCAGCCGGGGGTTCTCGAGCCAGGCCCAGGAGCTCTGCCTCAAACTCATTATGCCAGAGGTCCAGTACACACGGGTGCTTCTACGTTCCCAGTCACTGCGCTACCGTCGAGGCTATCAACTTCGTCCTCCACAGCAGTCGCATCCCCTCCAGCAGCCTATACGCACAGTCTTACTTCGCCACCCTCAAGTTCACCGCAGCCAGGCGCCACCCCCTGCTGCTCCAGGCCCTGCCTCAGGAACAGGGTCCACCTCCACCTCAAAGTCTGCTGTAGGAACTCAAGGTGGGACCACAAAGCAAGAGCCTAAATCCTCACAAATCCAGTCTTCATAGACTGAAAAACATAGACTTGAATATAATATGAGTGCCCAACTGACTGCATCGTTCAACACATCCTGATCCACAAGACTCTAACAGTTGGTTGGTGTGGGGTTATGGAAACCAGGGTGTCCTTGGGAAATATTGGAGTTGTTCTTGAATCAATGTCTCTCTTGTTCCTTATAGACAGCCTTTAAGATGAATATAAATAAGGAAAAAGAGGTTCAACATTTCTGGACTTGAGCTCAAATCTCTCCCTTCTCTGGTCTGTCAAACAGAAACACTGGGACTAAACTGGAATTGCGCTCAACTGTACACCTCTGAACCCCTGACTGCACTGGATGTGAAAGGGTTTTAGGTGAAAGTGGTTCTTTGAAGAAATCCTGTTATGTGCGACTGGGACTCAATAGGGAACTGGTGATTTCGGGCCCATTGTGCAGTACAAAGTGTGCTTTGTGTGTATCACACTGGTATAGTATCATGTTACTTGCATTTATTCTCAGTTTCTCAAGCTCTCATTTGCTCTCTCTCTCTCTAACATATGCCACTTTAAGTCCTTGAGGAGACATAATGACATAAAGGGATCGGCTCTCAGGCCTCCGAAGAGCCTCCTAAGAGGCCAGACAGACAATGAAATCAACTCCAATCATTATTATGACAGCACAAATATAACTCTTTATTTTCTCTTACCAACTCTATAACCTGAAGTAATGGAAGGACAGGATAAAAAGCCAGACAGACAGAGAAAGAAAGAGACCTTGTCCAGAAGGCAAGCCTAAAAACTGCTGGATACTCAGTTTGACCATCCATTATCGCTACAAAACCCACAGAGAATGAACACACATACAAAGCAGAGGCTCGTCAGCCTCTGACTTCCCTTGCTTCTTCCTGCCATCCTTCTCTCCATTTACCACCCTGTCATTACAGCCGTTACCCTCTGGTCAGGCCCTTTATCCAGACAGAAGCACTAAACGCTTTCTTTTTCTTCGTCCCCATCTCTATCAAACCACCAGACGAGATCACATCTTGCCTCGTAGAAACTTTATGTTGAAGGTGATGTTTCTGGATGTGGGGATTTATTTTAAAACTTGGGCGTTATTGCAATAAGATCTCCAGGCCTTCATCCAATATGAAAGGCATGGATTTAATAACCTACCAGCAACCCCGTACCACACACATACAGATACACACTGGCACAAAGAAAAACATAAAACTCCTTGACAGGACAAAGACTTGCAGCCTGTGGAGTGCAGTGTTTGAATATTTAATCATCTCCTATCTCAGTCCACCTATGGCCCACGTTCTAGGGTTACATGGCTGTACATTTTCATTAAGAACATGTTCAACCAGGTGAAATCTGCTCATGCTGAACCCTGAAGCACAGAAGGACAAAAGAAGAGCGTTAACATACGATGGACTGGCTGGGATCTTAAATGTCCACTTATCTCTGCTGTGATCCATTTTTAATGCATTCTTCTCAAATTATTGTGTCATTTATGTTCTTTTATCACTCCAGTGATCAGAGGGTACAGGCTTAGGAAGTGGAATAACAATCTAGTTGTGAGACTCTGTGAGAGTGTATGTTTGAGCCAAGAGCTCTCCCTGCTTCTTGTATTTTTCCTGTGGCCTGCGAGATTTATTAAACTATGTATTATTTATTACCGGGACTTACAGAGTCCCATTACTGTATTTTTAACTGTTATGTTTCATGAATCACTGGATAAAAACTCCATCAATTTCGTGGCCCATGATATGTGCAGCACACCACTTCAGGCTGCAGAGATGGAACAAGACATGTGGAAAGAGTATCAAATATTCATTCTGTACATGTTTTACATAATCCAAAACTACAACAAACCACACATTGAACCAACTTCAGTGTCTTCAGAATTAATCTTCCTGTCAGCAGCGCTTAAGTGCTTAACCCAACTAGGCTTTAGTGGTTTGAATCAGTAACACCACAGGTAACAATAATTTAAAAAACACACACAAACTGCTGCTGTTCTGATACGAATAACTACAACGAAGCAACTGGGCAACAGACGTGGGGAGAGGACACAGTTATGAAGTGGATGTGAGAATATGAATGTATGCATGCATGGCAATTTTTTATTTATTAGACATTTGAAATGTGTTCAGAAATGTGTATTTTTTTTCAGGGTACATAAACTGTAAAACCTAGGTGAAAATGAATATGGCTGTGATTTTTGTGTATCTTTGCTCTCACAAGAAGTCCAAAACTAATACTCCCTAAATCCATCTACCAACTTCCTGCTGTGAAAGCACACTGGTTTGTACTTAAAATGTAATGTCCTAAAACAACTCATACATATAGAGGTGCAACAGTTTGGCTCGGTGACTTCCAATTGTTTTTGGACAACAAAGGAGCTCGGCGGTGTGTCCATGTGGTATTGTGTAAGATTGCAAACTGCCCCAGGAATGATAAAAAAAACATTGCCATAATCAATATGGATGTTTGCTACTAGACACTACTGTTCTAGCCTTTTGGCACCATAAACACTAGTTGGTTAAACGAATGTACGATGCCATTCTTCTGTTGAATGAAAGATATTATGACGCCACCCGCTACTAACCAGTGTAGCAGCCCTGATAGACAGCTGCACTTCCCTGCCCTGTGATGGGAAGCTATAAACAAGCCAAGTCGAATGCAGGACTAGCAGTGTGGGACAGATGCCACTTGGATGAAGCAGTGCGGTTCTGCAGTGCTTTGATGTAGAAAATGAGTGTTTTTTTTGTTGGCTCTGTCAGAGTAAATTGACTTATAACCATGCAACCGAAGCGTTGTGTAACCACATTTTGCTCAGCAGTGTGGACACTGGCCTGCAAAGAAAAAAGGCTGCTGCTGCCAACACTGCTAACATTAGCAACACTTGGCAAACTAATCAGCTATTGTCTGTGTGCAACATTACACACAGTGCAACGTGTCGCACATTTCAGCGACACTTAAAACACTATTTTATCACTGAAGAATTTGATTAATGGTTTCACATAGCTCTTGAATATGCATGCAATATACAGTATGTATGGCCAGTGTTTAACCAACTAGTAAATTAGTTGCCAGGAACATCCCTAGTAAACATTCTATTTTGACTCTACCAAATAAAATATAGTGCAGAATATGAAAACGTAAAGATTTTTAATTCGGTATCCAATTGAAGTATTGCACCACCTTAACTCTTAGACTTTTTTAGGGCTTGGGACTCCTTATAGGGGAGAATATTTCCTAAGCTTCCCCCTACCCCTATAACCTTTACACTGATTTAACTAGTTTGGAATAAATATCAGTTGATGAGTTGTTCACTAACAAGATAGCTGGCAAGTAAGTCGAGCTATGCAACAGCAGGAACAGCTGGTTGGTGTTCATGATAGACTGATGTGTCACTAACATCAGAGTTGCTATTGGCCCAAAGATAATACGGGAGGGAGTCATGAACAATATATAGATAATTGTGTTAGTAGTCCCATCTGTATATACCATATGCCATTTTCTATGATACAATGTTTGTTGTTTATGTAATTTATTTATTTATTTTATTTTTTGAATATTATTTTTGCACCACTTGGCTGTGGGTCGTAGACTTCTGGGTGTCTGCTGACTCCACTTTGATGTACCACAGCTGTAAACGAGCTGGCAGCTGATGGTGATATTCAAGTTACCTTCATCGGGTATCAGGTTGATGAAGGTCAGTTGGACCAAAACATTGTAATGTTTTAAAGTTGAAACACTGTTGCATTTTACCAGTTTGTTAAGTTTTTTCCTCAAATGCACCTGTTGTTCATGCGGAGATTTTGCATCAAGCTGCTATGAAATGAAAAGAAATGCACATGCTGTTAAATACTGAATATGAGGATGTCTGGCACTTATTAAGCATGTATAGAGGCCCAAAGTCTTCAATATTGAATGAATGATACATTATTAAATAGTAAATATATCAGGCCTCTCAGGCCAATAATAGACTTTGAGTTTACTGCAATTTTGATGCAATTCCATTATTTATTTGAACAAGGTTTTTACTGTTTAACAGGGAAGACAGTTATGTTAGTGACTGCTGTGTGGGTCTAAGTGATAAAGACAAACTCAATTTGGACGAAAGACATTTTGGAATGAATAAAGCTGGTTAAGTAAAAATCACTGCAGAAAATAATTATTTGACATTTTTTGGTTGTGCTACTGATGTTTTTATACAATCATAAATTTATTTTATAATATATACTTCACTGTAATTTTGAACACTTTGGGTCTCCATAGACATTTCCAGGTTATAATACTCTGAAAGCTGAATGTTTTATTTGCAGCCACTAAATAAATAAATAAACCTATGATTGAAACAGGTTCCTGCAAATGCATTGGACTGGGATTCAAATGAAGAATGTGTCTGTTTCCTCTCAACTGTTCATGTAACAGACTGGCTGTGAGTCACTCTAAGTGCTCTTTTGATTGTACAAGATGTTTGCCTGGCTGTTCTGCTTCATGTGAGAGTGTTTCAGTAATGGCCCTGCTGTCATGTCTAAAGTGTCAGCTATTCTTTCTTGGAATATGCCAGAGGGGCTGTGAAAACGGTACGCTAAAATCTCATCATCTTCACATTAGCTGCCCCTTCTTTTCTTGTGAGAGAAAAATGTGAAGCTGCTTTTTGCTATTTTACTACAAAATGAAACCCTTGTGGCATCAGAAGATTTTTGGGGTCTCTGCTGAGCCTTTATGTCACAGGGGATTAAATGTAAACTGCACTGTCCTCCATCGTCCACTGTGATCTGCACATCATTCCTTTCTGGTTTCTGTTTCTGGGGTTTATCTGTGAATTGAGATGAGTGAGAGTTTTTTCTTTTTAATTTTGTGAATGGGTGGAAGAGTTTGGGTGGGTGACGGAGCTCTGAACAAATGGCTGGTGACAATCAGAGCTAGGGCCCCCAAAGCTTTGTAATGATGGCTGGTAAGTGTGATGAATAAAGTTTGAATGACTTCAATTCATCTGTGTGACCATTTTTGATTCTACCATTATGCTTTTCTATCTAGACTGATTCAGATATGCAGTGACTTGAATTATTCTGAATATCACAGCGATGCACATACACGCACTCACTTTTCGTTAGCAGTGAAACATAACACACAACGACAGTTGCTCAGTTAAGATTCTGATTCTAAATGGGTTCTATTTCCCGGAAGACTGAAACCAGACTTTTCAGCCCGCAATCAGTCTTTGGAAATTACCTCCATTTAGCATGCCTGCCTAAATGAAGGAACAAATTGCTTCTTAGAGGGACAAAAACAAAATGCAGAGCAGTGTGTTTGATATGACTGTGATTGAAGCAATCACCATGGTGTGTCCCGCTTCGCCGGCCTGTTATTATGGCCTACTGTTGCCATGACGGTGCCAGCTAAAAGGTAGCCCTCCGGAGTGGCTGCCTCGTCACCCCTCTGTTTTTATTCTAACATGGCTGCAGCCTTTCTGTTTGTTTCTCTATCATTGGTATAATCAGGGTTCCAACCATGCACATCATTATGATAATTATACTAACTGTAATGATATAGGATGAAATGACCAAAGGAGAAAGACAACAAACTGGGCTGTCAACAAATCCTTGCAGCTTTCTTTGGTTTCTTTCATTTTTCTATTGGCTTTCTTCTAAAATAAAGTTTCTGTGTGGATGCCTGGAGCTGAAGATGTGCAGGGACAGCCTTTAACAGCTATAAATAGTAGTTTAACAAAAAAACAAACATGTTAAGAAATATGAAAAACATATCTATGGATCTCAACATTGCTCCCAGTGTCACCTGGATAAGACATTCAGTTCGAGCAGGTGAATAGTCACTCTGATTTCTTTATGTGTCAGATGTATTTAGGACTGAGCAGTTGGTGGCTTAGCTCATATAAATGACTGTATTAATTGGCAGTGTACCCCAATGTAATATTTACTGAATAATTTTACCAGTCATTAATTTTTTAGGCATGTTAGCAGCTTAGTCGATGGTTCTGTCAATCAGGCAATCCGCTATTGGTGCACACATTGGGGGCAACAGTGGCTCAGTGCAACAGTGAATGGTTGGAAACCAGAGGGCTGCTGATGTGGTGCTGACTCGATACCCATCTGTGACAGCTGAAAGAAATATTTAACTCATGAATAAAGATCTGTGCACATAAAAATAATTACCAGTTTAAAGTGCCTTCTTTTGAAAAAAGATCTTTTTTCCATTTGAATTTTTGAACATAAAAAGAAATCCTTTATTACAAGGATGCTGTCCAAGTTAAGGATAATAGTGGACAATCCTTCACACCCTCTCCATGACGTGCTGAACAGACACAAGAGCATTAGCACTAGACTCATCCCACCATGATGCACCACAGAACACCGCAGGAAATCATTCCTGCCTGTCACCATCAAATTTTAGAAATCCTCTTTGTGACACCTTGACCAGTTTCTTTCATCACCACAACTTATACACATTGTCTATAGTGTTAAACTTTGGAGTTATTTATGTTACATATTGCAGTTTATACAGACATGTTTATTTGTTTAATCTTCATTTTGTGCCTTTCAAATTTATATTTATGTATTTCTGAGTATCTGTAACACAATGCAATTTCCCTCCTGCGATTAATAAAGTATTCTGATTCTGATTAAAGATAAAAAATTAGACTGACATCTTAGAGCTGCAAACTGTCAACACTGAAGAACATTATTTCACTGAATAGAGCTCCTTGCTCTACTTTTCAAGATGTTCTAGTTTCATGCCACTGTTGGCTAATTTTTCCCTGCAGATAAAACACAATGTGTCATGACCTCGCCTCCTGGCTGGCCTGTCATGTGTTTCGAGTTGTTGTTTGCCTGTGTGTGTCTTCTCTCCCCCTCTATCGCTCTCCAGGAGGTGTGGCAGCCCGACCCAATTACCTACTAGGCTCACCTGCGTGCCTGGGCTGTCACACCTGTTGCTGATTCCATCTAGCAGACTGGAGAGCAGTTTTAAGCCGGCGGCGAGCGCTGCTCGTCGCCAGTTCGTTGTTTGTGCAAGCGTGTTACTGCTGCAGCCTACCTTGCCTTCACCTTACCTTCCGAGCTCTGGCCGAGCTCATGCCATCATCTCCACCGCTGGAAGAATCTGCCGGTTCCTACCTGCCTTTTCTCCCTCACCAACGGCAAAAATCCTCATTAAAAACCTGTGAACTTTTTCCACTGCGTCCAGTGTTTGGGTTCTGTCTGCGAGTAGTTATGACAGTTTGTGCTTTTGAACAATGGCACTTAATCAAGTTTTAACCCTTTGATTTTGAAAGCATATGACTTTTAATTTCTCTTTCAGTACCCTGGTGCTAATTGTACTGCAAGGTGCTCTCCATCCTAACATTAAGCACAATCTGTAAAACAGACTTTTTCCAGGTATGATGGATAATATTCTTTTTCTGTCCAGCAACTTTAAGAGCAGTTAACTGTCAGCATACTGGCTGTGAGTTAGTGTGTCGTTTCTATGTTAAATTGCTTTTGGGGTCGTTGGGGGGGGGGTCCTATAATAATGCAGCAGGGCATGGGATCTGGCTTGGAGATAACAGGCTGGCTCTGGTAACAGACTGGTTCCAGTTGTGGGTTTACACAACTGTACTCACCATCACTCTGATGATTTGTGCCTGTCTGACTGATTTAATCCTTCATACTTATGAGAAAAAGTTGTCTCTTTTAGCGTCATTTTGACAGGTTAACGAAAATACACTTTTTTATTAATAGAATAGTAGAATAGGCCTTTATTTATTCGCATCATCACGGTGGCTTAATAAGTAGATCAGGGCTCGGACTTCTAAGACCAACAAATGAGACAAACGAATCATTACCTCTTCAGCAGTCTTTGTCATCAAAAGCAACTTGATGTCCAAAGTTAAGCAGCAATTCACCACATCCCAGCATCCTGTGGCAGCCAGATAACATGACATCACTCACAATACTCCTAATGACTCCATTCGCAAAAGAGATTAGTTGCAAATGAACTAATCACTCGTGGGTTGCACATTGCTACAGGGAGAGGGGGGAAAAAATTGGGTGAATTAGTAAGCAGTTATGATGATGGAGGGCAACTGACAGTTAGTTATACAGCGAGAGAGATTCAAAGTTGTGTTTACCCGACTGTTTTATGTCTTCTCCATGTGTCTTTCTGCTTCAATGAAAGAACTTTCCAAGGGCTTAATGAGTTTGGAGCCTTTGGCAGTTTAGATTGATGTGATCTCAACTGAGAAGGTAACTTTTAAAATGTACTCTGTTGCAGTGTAATCCTCAATGTAATCCATCTAGCTACTGTCAGGTAGAAGCATCTTTTTCCAGTGCGTACATTTGGACAGCTGGATTTTGTTTTTTCAACTTTTACACTGCCTCTATGTGTCCTGCACTTCGGTCCTCATCCTCTGTGTACATTACAGCGTGACTGCATATATTTTTGCCTTTATACTCTATTTCAGTCATTATACTGCACAGTGGATTCATTCATTAGTGGATGTGTACTGCAGTGGTTTTCAAACTTTTCGTGCCCTAGTCAGACTGAAGAGAGAGCCAATTTTTCAATGCCCATTTGTATTCATATCTGCACAGACTAGCTTGTATGCCATCATAGATGTCATCACTTATTTTTGTTGTATTGTCAGTCGAAGGAGCTTTTTTCAGCCCACTTAAGGGGTCTACTGCCTTATCAGACGGTTTCACAGAATCGAATAAATGGTCTTACTACCTCTGGTTCATATTTCTCAGAAGGCATGTTTAGTTTCTGAGGACTTCTCTAGCTCGCTTGGCTTGTTAAGATTCAGCAATTTCTTTTAGAAGAGGATGCACTCGAACTTAGGGCAGTCTTTCTTAGGGTAACTTAGGGGCTGTGACTAATCTGTCTTTTATTGATCAAAAAACACCAGACAGTTTAACTGGTAACTTTTCTTTGATTAAGAAAACATCCCACAAAAGGCCTCCATTTATGTGGGAGAACTATCAAAGCAAAGCACTATCAAAGTTATTCAGCTGAAACTTCATACATATGAAAGTGAACCATCAAAAATACTTTAAAAAGAGTCAATCTAGAAGTTTTATAGAGGTTTCAATATTAATCATGATTTATCAGTGGCGGTTGTCATTGTAGATTATATTTACATTTTCCACTTTCCTTTTATTTTTCAGTGTTTACAAAATCAACAAAAAACGTTCGTTTTCTGTTTAGAGTTATTGCTTTTGCTAAAGAAGGTTGTGTGATTTAACAAAAAGTCCAGAAGAGCTACTATAGGAACCTTGGGGCGAAATTTTCAGCTGCTGTTTTTCAAGGTCGGCAGCAGATCTTGAACTTCAGTTGAAATTATTTACATCAATAATCCATTAATATACAGTAAAAGAATGCATTAGAAAGAATAGAGCTGTCATATTTTTTCCTGATACTGTGAGGTGTCTTCCTGGATTTTTTTTCCATAAGCCTGGAGATTAATGAAAAGTTCCAGGTCAAGAACTTTTCTCAGCTGTCTGTTTTTACTGAAAGATGTCTGGAGGCTAGGTAACAGCTTGAGTAACACACACACATGCTCTCTGTCACTCTCTCTCACCAGCATCCGTTTCATTCACACAAACACACACACACATGGTGATAAGTGTGGCTAGCACTATCAGACCATGTGGTGTGGTGTTAATCACACCTATGTCCATTAGCACTTGAGCACAAGGCTCCTTTAGCATGTGCATACACTCACGTCTCTGTGAGTGATGGATCTGTTAAACTTAAGTAATGACTGGCAGAAGATAAAAAAATTTTAAAAATCAGTTTCATATTTTACATGTAGTTTTCATTATTACATAAAATCTGAAGAAATTTCACCATCTCAGTGAATAGTTACTCTAATATTTCCTAAAAGGAGATGCTATTATGAGCCTTTTCAGGGTTATTAAGAGCTTGGACTCTAAAGGGGTGATAAGATTGTCAGAACATCTGACATTACAGTGGAGGTCAATGATGCAGACACTTTACAAAAAATCCTAAACAGAAAGGTCACGGTTTTTTATTATTATTATTTTTGCAAATTCTTTTGGGGTTTTTTTTCCCTTTTTGAACTTTGCTTTTAAATTCACACTTTGTCAGTGTATTGTTGCAGTTACCTGCTTGCATATTCAGTAGCAATGAGGCATTATCATTCATTCAGAGCCACATTGTTGGCCTGCTGTAAGCTAAACATAGTCTCTCTGTTAGTTATGTTTATAATTATGACTGGGATTAGTGTATTGAATGCTAATGGAACACAACAGTAAAGCTGCATGCCTTAAAATTAAAGGACAGAGAACATAGCCTAACATAAATGTTAGTAGGCTTGAGAGGACCCGAGATGCTGCTACTCCACATCAAAAGCGCCAGCTGAGGTGGTTCAGGCATCTGATCAAGATGCCTTCTGCACGCCTTCTAGCTGAGGTATTTTGGGCATGTCCTACCATGAGGAATCCCCAAGGCAGAATGAGGACATGCTGGAGAGATTATCTCTCTTGGCTGGCTAGAGAATACCTTGGAGTCCTCATGGAAGAGCTGTAGGAGGTGTCCAGGAAGAGGGAAGTGTGGGCATCTCTGCTTAGACTGCTGTCCCCACGACCCAGACCTGGATGAGCAGTGATGGATGGATGGATGGATGGGTGGATGGATGGATGGATGGATGCCTTTCCATGGCACAGTTCCACAGCCTAGGGGCCAGAACTGACCCGTGGACCAC
>VUQH01088484.1:48626-66649 GCA_015106775.1 Etroplus canarensis | reverse complement strand
GGGGCGGCGCCGCCCCCCCCCCCCCCCCCCCCCCTCTCTCTCTCTCTCTCTCTCTCTCTCTCTCTCTCTCTCACACACACACACACACACACACCTATACACACCCGAACACACAAAAGCACTTAATTGTGTTTGGCTGGAAATGCAAAACACATATGGAAACCACTTCGAGATGCTGGCAATCACCGACTTTCATTCGTGCGTAAATGTTCGCTGACCGTGAAAGCGCGCCTTGCTCCTGTGCGTGTGCGTGTGTGTGTGTGTGTGTCCCGGAGAGGAATTCGCGCTGGCTGCAGAAGTGTTGCGTTTACACTGCAATGCATGCATAGATGCACAGCGGTCCAATTCATCAAGCGAGAGTCGCGTACTCCTTGGGACAAGGAGGAGATGATTCCTCAGGACCACCCCGGTCCAGGAATCCCTCAGGGGGGGTGGGCTTCTGATGGCGAGGCGGGGTCGCTGAGGATGCTGCACGTTTATTATTCTACCAAAGTGCACTTGAATGATTAAAGGAGGCGAGCTTTTACAGCCAAGGCGGATCGCTCCCGCACGCATTCGGCGCTGATTTGAAAGATGGAGTGCGTTCTTGCGCCTAGTTTTCGCATGAATTGTCCCAGTTACCGCCCCTTTCGCAGCTGCAATACAGTCTCTCTTTTTGACTTTGCTTTGTTAAATGGTTATTGTTAGGCGAGCAGGATAATGTGCCACAAGATCGAGGAGATCAGGCACAGAGCGTGGCTGTTTGGTGCTCCTCTCTGGGGCGTGTGATGGGAATTTAGATGAACATATAGGATTGAGTTGTGTAAATGGAGTCCATATGAAGTTGGCTGAGGATTTCTTTCCCCCCAGTGTGTGCTGGTGCTTTGCTGTGTGCAGAACGGGGTAGGAGGCTCAGGGCCCTGACAGTATGGACAGTGCACATCAACTAAATATCCCAGCATCCAAAAATCATATTACATGAAAGCAAATTTCTTGGGATAACAAAGTGAAGCATTGACTCATTGACCTGATACTTTGGGTTTAATGTCAGTGTAATCAATTATTTAAGCTACAGCAGGGTATCAGTCTCTCAGCTTTTTACACACAACATACTGTTTGTAGCTTGCAGACCCTGAATAGTTGTGTTTAACCCAGTCTTGCTTGGACACCCGGTCTACACAAGGAGCTGGTTTCCACTGGAGAAGCTCTCAGTCAATTGCACTTTTCTGCTGGGTATCTTATAAGATGTGAAAATGGTGTGTTAAGGTTTGTTCTGCTCTACACCACACTGTGTACTATTGAGTCCCTTAAATGGAAAAAAAGGTCAGCTTGACAGTACTGTGGGGAATTACACCGAAAAACAAAATCCTTGTTGTTGCAGTGGAAATAAAGGATTTTTTTCTCAGTTTTGTGAGCAAATTACTCACATAATACAGCTTTAGAATAGTGTAATGCTGAAGGAATTACAGTATTTGTATCATATTACCATTTTTTATACCTACTTGTGAAACTTTAAACAGCAAATAAAACAGCGGCACATTTTTAGCTCTGGCTAATCAGCCTGTCTCCTTCATTCAGCAGAAAACACAGCTAATTGGAGAGTGAGATGCAATTAAAAAGATGTTTACCGCGTCTTGTTCAGCCTTAAAATTAATTTTCTCTTTCTGGCGCAAACACTCATGGAACCCATACTCAAAAGCATGGGCTGCGTGGGATGGATGTTTCTTGGTGTGTGAAGGGTTGAATTTATCACCGCTCATTTTGGGGCATCAGCACACATTGTACAAGCATCCTATTCTTTCTTTTCACCATCACAGAAGAGGCTCCATCTTGATGGGCACATGAAGATTAGCTGTTCATCTTGGCATCTGTTGAAGGTTCCCGCACACTCTTTACTCAGGGGAACAAGGGATCTCGGAAAAATGGGAAGAGCAACACAACCACTGAGAGGGATCAGTTGCTAATTCTGTCTGATATCTTCAGAAACAAACAATTTCCGGCACAGCGTGATGGGAAAACTGACTAATCATGCTCACACAGGCCTTAATGACCAGCAAAGGCTTTCCTATGATTAACATCAAGCTACACGTGATGACCGTGCTAACCAGTGTTGGGTGTAGTACATTAAAAAGTACGTATATATACTTCAAAATTTGTAGCAGTAATAGTAAGTACCTTTGACTGGTTTCTTATATTTCCCCAAGGGGTCACCACAGCAAATAGGTACTGGCATGCTGGATGCCTTTCCTGATGCTCCCTTTCCGTGGTGGGAGGGGCTTGTGTCCACACCTTGACTTGAACCAGGAACCTTTCTGTTGTGAGACAAATTACAAACTATACTACGGAGAAACGGTAGCAGAAATAACTGCATGTTTACAAATTACACAGGTAACAGCATGCTGGGTAATGTTTTCTAACCCGATAACATGTTACCAGCTGGGAGGGTCTCCACTGCTGCATTAAAGAACAGCAAAGACACCAAAATGCACCAAAATAAGTTGTGACCAAGAGAGGAGCTGTGTCTCGTTTTGCTTCGTCTCTGCTCAAGCTGTGTCTCTGCTGGACTCTCACTGTGGGCAGCGCTCAGGCAGCTTCTAACACACCCAGGTTATTTGTGCCACAAAGTTTGAAGGAATAAGCCAAAACGGAGTTTGTTTCCACAGTGGAAACATTCGCAGTAACAAACCATGTTGACTGTATCAAATTGGAAAGCATGACAGGCAAGCTGTTTCTAATATTTATTTTTGTCCACAGAGCCTAAAACAAATTAATTTATGTCTTGGTGGAGTGTATTTTTAAAAATATTTGTTTTATTGCTTTTTTGTGATTTCTTTAAAATGTTACTTTTAAGTGTTCCTGATAGAATATTGCCCAGTGTCTGCCTTACCTTTTTCCCTATGACAGCTGGGAGAGGCTCTAGCTACCTTGAATTGGAGAAACGGTTGAGAAAGTGAATAGATGGATGGATGGATGGATGGATGGATGGATGGATGGGTGGATGGATGAATGGATGGATGGATGGATGATGCAAGAGGCAGCCCTTTGCAAACCTGATATAAAGGCCCACCATCTGGGGGAGAATATTATGTATTGTATTAATGACAGTACATCGATATACTATGAAACCATCAGAATCTTGAAAAATATGAATTTTTGGTCAGACAGTACTACGATGCTAAAACATCAATATGAAACAAGCATGTGTTTTTCCTACCACATTCACCATCTTAGCATGTCAGTTACCATTTGATAATTATCAATAAACACAAAATACATATGATGCCAATGGGATTGTCAGTAGTTGTGCAGGCATCTGGTTAAAGTTATGGACTAATTTGATATTTTATTCAGAATATGCCCCAAACACCATTCTGCAATTCTGAGGGTTAACACTCCCATGCCCCTGCCCAGTCCACACCGCAGCTGATCCCAGGGTCTGCCCAGGTGCAGGTGGTGGGCGCCACAGGGTGGTGTAGCCATGTTATCTTTCGGGCTGTGCCTGGCTCATTCCCATGAATCCAGGCCTGCCAACTAGACACATGCCCTCAGACTCCCCTCCCAGGTATGGCTCCAGGAGGAGAACCTGGTTTCCCGCTTCAAAGTGCTCCACCTCCAAATTTTCCATTTCAGTAGGATTTTTTGACTTGCTTTCTGATCCCCCACAAGACCAATTTGCTTTGGGAGACCCTACTAGGGGCCATTGTCCAAGATCACAGGAATGTGCATACCTCTCCATTATGATAAGGTGATGATTCATTTGAGGGTAAATGTGGTTAGGATGCCTCCAGAGCACTCCTCTTTGAAGGTTTTCTGGGCATGCACATCTGGGAGGAGACCCCTTGGTAGACCCAGAACCAACTGGAGAGATCGTTTAGCTCATTTGGCCTGGGAATACCTCAGGATCCCTCAAGAGCAACTGCAAAGCACAGCTGGGGACATCTAGAAGACCCTGCTTAGTGTGCTGCAACTGCAACCCAAATTTCATTAAGAGAAAAATAAAGGAGGGACAGATGATTCCTGACTGTGGTGCTAGATAAACACCTGGAGCTCTGCCAAATGTTTGTTTCAAAAATTTCATGACAGTCCATCCAGCAGCGGTTGGGACATTTCACTCAAAGCCACTAAGACTAATCAACTGGAAACCATGAATATCTGAATGAAATGTCATGGCAATCCAGAGTATCTAAAAAAAAAGAATTACAGAATAAGTGAAAACTTTAACTTGCTAGTGGCACCGAGATAAATCAGCGGACCTTCATATTCATTAGGGATCCTCATTTGGAATATCAGAGTCTCCAGCAAATGGGGTAGAAATTCATCCATCTGTTATTTCAGTAAAAAGTCTAAAAATGTTGACTCAGTGTTTGATGCCAAACTCATTAGGATTCACACTGTGTGGACTATGAATTTACAACATTTCATAGCAAACCATCTAATATCAGTTGAGAGTTTTTAGTCTGGACCAAAGATTTGAAAACTGTGCCACTACCAGTTCAGTGAGACCTATTTGGAAAATGACCACCTCTTCCAAACATAAGGGATTCGAGGAAATTAATGCCACGATTTTCTAACATCCCTTCTAATACTATTAAATAATTCCAGATTTAAATGGGGAAACTTAATTTGTACTTGATACAAGGTTATCTCTTGTTAAATATGCTTAACATTACTGAGAAGTGTAATGGTTTGTGGACCATGCTTAAAATGTTAATCAATTATGCATATCAGATTTCCTTGCCAGTAATAGCTGCTTTGGAGTCAGACCTTCCAGACTCTCCATTACCCCATTCCAAAATATGGACTGGAACTAATAAAGCACTGTTATCATCACTATAGTATATCAAAGCTCAGTGCTTGAGTTGTGGGGAAGCAATAGTGGTCTGTATGAGGTGAAGGGCTTTTGAGTGTTTCCAAATCATTCGACATGCCCTCAAAAGCTGTCCCCTGCATGAAAAATCACATGTTATATGAAAGAAAATCTCAATCTTGACACAGTGCATTCATTTTGAATATACATATACATGTACATATGAACAAATATAACATCTTCGCCTCCCTGCTTTTCTCGTTTTACATTTTCAGGTCATCACTTCGTCTCTTTTTTCCTCTTCTGCCTAACACTTAAAACCCACGGTGAGGCCATTTTGCATATTGCATATCAATAAAGAGCATTCGGCTCTAAAACTGGGGTTTTTATTGGGCTCACATGGACACAACTGGCAGGCAATAGGCAGAGCGAACATGCATGGTATGAGCACACCATTGTGGGCTATCTGTGTTTTTATCTTCCTGCCAATTTTTCTAACTATAGGACTTGTCATTTTGAACCTCCATATTTAAATCCCTAATTCTAACGGTATTAAGACAAATCAGGTATAATACCTGTAACATAAGGAAGGTAGGCTGTACTCTGTTAGATCAAATGTGGAGTAAAGTGATAAGAGGCACTGGTATGCTTCTTGAAAATTCAAGTTGCTAATTATTATTTTTTTCCAAGTGTAAAGGAGTGATGAGGCTACAGTGACTGATTCATGGTCTAATTTGACTCGCTGGCTCATACCCCTGTGGTAATTAACAGTATATCATTTACCTTTGAGTGGAAGCAGCATTTGTCATTTAAAATGTTGCCCGTCCTGCAGCTGCGTCTTACTCACCAAACCAAACAGAATGAAGGAGGGTGATTACTGTCATTAGAAAACACAGGTGGGCAGAGGTGAGGCAATGAGATGCTGCAGACTTTATTGAAGCTAAAATAGTACACTCACGGGTTTTCTCAAACCCTGTGGAAAACTGATTCAGTATTGCCTAAAACATTGTGGTTAATAAAGAAGCTGTCCTCCTTGAGCTTGTTGTAGACAAACAGTTATGAACACGATGCATGTGCAGTGATTGCTTCGTTTTATAAGAGGCAAAGCACAGCAAGTGGACCACTCATATCCATGTTCTACAAGTTGAATAAGATATGTCAGTGAACTGAGTAAGTTTTGTTTTAATGAGCCTGTAATCATCTTGGTTCCACATCAGTTAGGAGAGACAAGCTGAAAAATACTTAACACATGACTTTATTCGATACAGTGCAAGAGGAAAACTCTACCAGTGAAGTCCAGTTTCTCATTATGATGAATACTGTGTAGCCTGTGAAAAGAGTAGCGTGATGTCTTCTGTGGTTCTGGGAAAAGATTTTGTATTCTCTGTGAAACAGCCCAGATGACATCATCAAGGATATTTCATTCTACTTGCATTCAGACTTGGATGTTTTATATATTTATAACTGAGAAAAATCAGGGTATAGACTTGAAAAGACATTTAGGATCTAACAAAAATATATTTTAGATTACATAATGGGAAATAAATGGTTTCTTAAAAATGTAACCATACCATAAAGTCACACTCTTTTAGTCTCTGGTGCTTTAATTCTTTTTTTTTTTTGTCTTTTTTTTCTTTGGAATGTTTATACTGAAATTGCTTGCTGCTTTTACAAAACCAGCTTCTTTTATGGAAACTGTCATTCTATGAGCCATATAAGAATACTTGAATGCTGATAAAGTTAACACATGCTGTTGCCGGTGAGGAAATGAACAAGATTGAGGCTAGCTGAAGATCTGAATGGATGTTATCTGAATGGATTATTTGATGCCCCCTGTGGATAGCCGGGTCCTGTCGATCAGACATCAAAAGAATATCTGAATGCAGAGGATCAGATTTTGAATTCAGGAACAAGATGAATGACTCAGAGGTGCAGCAGCATTTCACTGGTTAGCTCAAAAATGGAGAGATTATATGTCTTTTTTCCCCCTTTTAAGTACAAACCCCATTTTTTTCTAGAAAAGCTGGGTTATTTTCCAAAATGCAATAAAACTCTGCGATATGTGAATTCTTTTAACTGACAAGGGTAAAAAGATACAACGGGACAGGTTTTCAATAGTGTTACTGACCAACTTTATTGTATTTTGTAAATATACACAAATTTAGCTTTTGATGGCAGCAACACACTCACCAACAGTTGGGGCAGAGGCGTGTTTACCATTGTGTTCCATCACCTTTCCTTTTAATGGCACTTTTTGATCATTTCGCACCCAAAGACACTAATTGTTAAGAAGAAGAAGATATACTTTATTAATCCCCAGTGGGTAAATTCCAAATTTCAACACACTTAACATGCACGTCTGAGAGATACATGCACAAACAGAACCAGTAACATGCAGTGGCGGAGAGGTGAGAAAGAAGACAGCCCTTTACAGGTGCCAGGGAGCAATGTAGGGGGTTTGGTGCCTTGCTCAAAGGCACCTCAGCGGTGCTTGGGAGTGGGAGTGAGCTGACACTTCTCCAGTTTCCAGTACATCTCCATATATATGAGTCCAAGGTGGGTCAAAATATGATCTTCAACTTCCACAGGCAAGTTTTGAACCAGTGGCCCTCAGCAGCCCACTGGTCCACTAAGTCCACCAACAGACTAAGCCACTGCCGCCCCCAAAGTAACTTTGCAATTGGAAGTTTTTCCATAACACTTTAGCTGTTCAACAGCTAAGAAGTGGCTTATTCTCCTCTTCATGATGTGCCATACATTTTCAGGAGGACATAAATCTAAATAGGCAGCAGGTCAGTAAGACACACACTCTGTGTTTATGAAGCCACACTACTGCAGCCTGTGCAGAATAAGCTCTGTCATTGTCCTACTGGATGTTCTGGGAAGAGACCTCACCTTCATGACAACATATGTCCCTCTGAAATCCTAATATGCACTTCGGAGTCAACCTTCACATACATGCAACACACCCATGCTGTGAGCATGCATCCCATACCATAGCAAATGCTGGCTTTTGCACCTTTCGCTGATAATAATCTGAAATCGGGTCGTTTTTACCTCTAGCAAGGAGAAATTGATACTGTTTATGAAAACGAGCTAAAATGTGGACTCATCTGACGACAGAACACAGTTCCACAGTCTTTCAGAACCATCTGAGATGAGCTCAGGCCCAGAGAACTCAACATCATTTCAGCAAAGAGTTGATGTATGACTTCCTCCATGCATAATTCAGTTTCAAGTTGCTTTTCTTGTTTCAGTGGCAAATTAGGTTAATTGACAACAGTTTTACAAGGTACTGCCAAGCCCAGGTGGATGTATTTCTTACAGTAGCATGATGGTTTCTTAGGTGTTGTCACCGGAAGTTTCAAAGACCACACGCAGGTGTTTGTACTGTAGATGCTGAAAGACCTAAACTCTCTGCAGTCTTGTAATGAAATTTTTCTTTTAACTGACTAAAAATTCTTTCAAGAATTTTTGGCACAAAGGGGTGAGTCACGATCCATCCTTGCTTACAAAGACTGAGCCTTTGATGGATGCTACTTTTACATCCAATCATAATACCTCATCTGCTAACAATTAGCCTGCTTATCATGGAATCCTCCAAACTAGAGTTACTTGAACATTCTGTGCACTTTTCAATCTTATTTTAACTCTGTCCCCAATTTTTGTTGACTGTACAGCCATCAAATTCTAAATTTGTGTATATTTACAAAAACAATTAAATTGTCAGTTAAGTTTGTCAGTTAAATAAAAGTTCGCGAGAATTCAAATCTTTCAGATTTTTGCATTTTAGAAAATATCCCAACTTTTCCGGTAATGGGGATTGTAGCACTTGCCAAGTTAAAGATACAGTGTGCGAAAATTAGTGATATCTACTGGTGAGAATGCCAAATTACAGCCACAAAATACCTGTCCTCCCTTCTCCCTTTAGGAAAACCAATGGTGGCCCTCAGGGAATAAAATGATTTCTTCCACAACAGCATCCACCAGCATATCCAATTCAGAGGTTCTTGTTTATGGATATAATTACAGTAGGAATTAGAAATACAATTAAACTGAATGAGATTTAGGAATTAGAAGCACAGTTTTTATACCCCAAAAGGAACAGATTATACCTGGTGAGTAATGATGGCCTCTCTACATTATAATAACATTTTATGCAAAACACTAACTAGCTGATTTTGATGCTCATATAAGCTAACAATGAGTATAATACCTGGCATTTAGCAAGATAGGAACATTGTGTATTTTTCTGTTTGCAGAGTGAAAATGTTTTTTCTCACTTCCTCTTCTTCCCCCCAACTTTGTTTTCTTTGATTTTATAGCAGGTTACGTCTTCCGTAAACCAGAAGTGACATGAAAGTCAAATGCAACCTACTATTTAGGTTTGTTTGTCCCTTCTGAGCTACTGTATAAAACTTGCTGTTTGTGCAAGTTGGCAGCAATCTACAGGGCGAGTTCCCAACCAGGGATTTAAATATCTTTTTTAAGTGAACAAAAACACAGCGATTATTATCCTGGAGTGATTTGACACTATAAAAAGCATAAAGCTATATGTTAGAGTCCATTTCTGATGGCAGATGACTTTAATCATTACTGACTGTACCTTTAAACCAATCAGATCAATGAACCATAAGATGTAATGTTATGTAAGCATGTCATTAGGTGGTTCTTGCAGTCTGTGTAAGAAAATTTTGCACACAAAATGTGCTCATAGCAAGTTGTTTGGCTAAAACATGTATTTATTGACAGGTTAAAACACAACAAAAGTGGCAACCTTACTGGTCATTAATTCATCATCAGGTGCTGATCGGTAAAGCACAATTTCAAAGACTGACAAGATGTGGATTATGATCTTGCTGATCTCACAAGAGTCCAGCTGCCTCAGCAAAAAGCTATTTTGGCCCCCTATATAAGCTTTCCTTATATCAAGGGTTTCCTGAGCTTGAATGTAAATAAAAGGCTTATGTAAAATCCTGATACATACATATGCATTTTGTGGTGAATTAAATGCTGCTCCCACTTAGCACGGAACAGAAAATAAGACACTAAGAACAGGCCGAATGTAGCCTGAACATAATTGCGCTGTGCCCCAGGCAGCTGATTGGGTTGGAAATGACAAAGGGAAATCACAAATACACTGTATAGGGAGAACAATCACGAAATATAGTCCTCATGATTTTGACTTTGCTAACCTTTATTGCCTCTGAAATTAAAAGCGTGGCCTTAATAGGGAGGCTGCCTTTTAGAGGTTCTTGTGTAATCTACATTCACAGCATTTAAGCAATGTAATTAATACTGGTATGATCAATATCCTGGAATATTCCTATAGCCATCATGCAGAGGTTAAGGCTGTTCCTGCTGGGTTTAATACCAGTGTGACATTTTTTAATGTGCTAATGCACGTGGTTTTCTCCTCTTGTTATTGACAGGCTCTAAGAGTTGGTGATGAGGTAAACAGCGATAAAATAACAAGACAGTGTATTGTTAATCCAGATTTCATTGGCTAAGACCTATACACACACACAGACGGATGCTGTCGCATATCCTTCATTCTTCTCTTTTAATAGTAACTAAACCCTCCCACCATGTGGCTATTGCTGCTGGAGTGTTAGCACCTTGTTTTGACACATCTCTCCCCAGATGATGAGTATTTAATCACACCCGCTGTTTGCTATGGCAAGATAACGGGTCAAGCCAAACTCATCATTAATCGTACAGTACGCTCTCACAGTACATCTAGAGACCGCTCATTATGCTCAAAATGATGTAATGGAGAGAAACATACCAAGCCGACCCCCTCCTCTGAAACGCTGCATGTCAGTGGCGTCAGGGATGGGACCCAGAAACAGAGCTTGCAGGCGAGCGGCAAGGTTAAAGAGGCGAGGGTAATTGCTGTAACCTATCTGGGTGGAAAAATGTTTGCTCGTGTTCACAGTGTACTCTTCTCTGATGCATTTGGGCATGAAATTGTTCCCCTTTCCACCCTAGCAAGCCCTAAGCCCAAGTCCATTGTCCATTCCTAGCCAGGCGAGTTGGCCTTTCTGGGTGTGTGTGTCTTTGTACGCCAGGTTTTCTGTTTGCCTTCAATTGCCTGCGTTGAGTGTTTACTTGAGTGTTTGTTGATGAGTGTGTTTGTGAGGGGTGGGTGAATATTGGGTGTCAGCTGGCCCTCGCCGTTCCTCACAGACTGACAGAACGAGCGAGCGAGTGAGTGAGCGGCTCAGTGATTATGGGCTGCACAGAGGACTGCAGCAGAGTGATCACTGAGCATATCACGCTAAATTCAAAGAGTATGGGAGAAGCTGATTCAAGGCCTGTGGTTCAAGTACATCTGGAGAGGAAAGATATTAGTATATGTTCATTCACATATTAAGGCAGAAATGTATGTGGATTGGTGAATGTTTGCTCTCATGCCTTCTTTTGTGATTGAGGAATTTTATGCTAGATGGCCAATGACTCAGTTCATGATTGAGCATGTATACTGTACGCTGTATGGACAATAGTATTGGGTCACTCCTCTTGACTTTTGAGTTCAGGTGTTTCATTCAGTGCCATTGCCACAGGTGTATAAAATAAAGTACCTATCCAATGCAGTCTGCCTTTACAAACATTTGTGGAAGAATGGGTCATTCTAAAGAGCTGAAGTGTAGTAATGCACAGCCCAGTTTCATGGCAATTTGTTAAATAGTCATGAAAAACACATGTATTTTTTTTTCGTGTTCATGGACACGAATGGTTACATTTTTCATGACATCACCATGGCAACCAAGAAAAGAGTTTAATCATTGTATTTTAACCCAAACCGTGGACTTTTTCTAAATCTAATTCAGTCATTTTTAATCTCTAAACTCAACCAAATCATTTTAATGCCTTAACATAACCGCGTTGTTTTCAGTGGCAAAACTTTCCAAAGTGATATATTTGTAATAATATATTTAAAAAAAAACCATGATGTGTGAAAATGTGTGCTTTGTAAAACTCACACTTTGGTCTGTGATGTGAGAGGCAATGTGTCTGTGCATCCATTACCCCTCCAGCCTCCTAATGTGGACTTTTTTTGTCTTTGCAAAGTAGCAAAAATCATTTTGAGTCCAGGGACACAAATTAGCATAGATAAGAATGGACTAATAAAAAGTCATCGCCAGGGACATAAAATAATGTGGGAAATTTCGTATTGAGAAACATGAAAAATACCAAAATTCGTGCTCAGGGACATGAATTAATAGGTTAAAGTCATGGCTATTTCACAAACTGCTGTGAGACAGGGTTGAAATTTTAGTAGGATGCCATCACTGCAACAAGTCAGTTTGTGAAATTTCGTCCATCCTAGATATTCCACTATCAAATGTATGTGGTATTACGGCAAAGTGAAAACATTTCGGAACCACAGCAACTCAGCCATTAAGTGCCAGACCATGTAAAATACCAGCGTGGGATCTCTGAGCGCTGAGGCGCACAGTGTGTAAAATCCACACTTCTTCTGGTATTAACATCAGAAAAATTGCACGCTGGGAGCTTCATGGCTTGGGCTTCCATGGCGGAGAAGCTACATGCAAGCCCTATATTGCTATACACAATGCCAAGCATCGGATGGAGTGGTGCAAAGCACATTGCCACTAGACTCTGGAGCAGTGAAACGTGTTCTATGGGGTGACAACTAATGTTTCTCTATTTGCTAGTCTAATGAAGGAGCCTGGGTTTAACGAATGCCTGGAGAATGTTACTGTCCTGACTGCACTGGGTCCGCTGTAAAGTTTGGTGGTGGCGGGATAATACTGTTAGCTTGCTTTTCTGGGTTTGGCCTGGGCCCCTTAGTTCCAAAGGGAAATCTTAATGTTTCAGCTTCCTGAGATATTTTTGACAATGCTTTTAGTGTTTTCCTGGGAACAGTTTGTGAGAGGTCATTTTCTGTTCAAGCATGACTGTACACAAATACATAAGCCCATATAGGCATGGTTGCATGAGTTTGGTGTGGAAGAACTTGACTGGCCAACACAGAGCCCTGACATCAACCCTATCAAACACCTTTGGGATGAACTAGAATGGATATTGTGAGCCAGGTGCTTTTATCCAAAACCAATATCTGACCTCACAAATGCTCCTCTATGAACGCGCAAAAATTCCCACAGACTCACTCCAAAATCTTGTAGAAAGCCTGAAACTGTTATAGCTGTGTAGAAGAGCAGAGACTGTTATAACTGTAAAGGGGGTACCAACTCCATATTACAGCCTTTGGATTGAGAATGGGATGTTATAAAAACTCCTGTAGATATAATGTGTAGGCAGCCCAATACTTTTGTCCATATGGCGTAAGTATCATGGCTCCTGTTTTCATTTGCAAAATCACCCCCTTCATGTTTCTTAGTGTTGACCTTTGTCCCCAGGTTCTCATATGTTTGATTGTCTGTGGGCTTCTGTGTTTTTTTCTCTGCCTCATCTCCTCTCTCCTATGTCCTAGTGCCCATAACCTGGAAATCAATCTCAGAGCGCCGTCTTGAAGGATGTCCCAATTTCTCCAATGCGTTTCAAGGAGACATGAGCAAGGAGAGTGGAGCTTTTCCAGGGGAGCTATGAGCAGGGATGCCCAAATATATACAATAAAAGAGAAACACAGCTGGAATATAAAAACCAAAGTGGGACTATGATTTCACAAATGACAGTGAGATATCCATACATCATTGAACCATTGTGCCAATTCGTTGTGGTAATTAAAAGTAAATATGTAAGTTGTCGTTAATTAATCTAGAAGAGATCGTGAAATACAGCAGTAGGCCATAACAAAACAATGAGCAGATGATGTAGTTATGCCAAATGCCATATTTAACTGCATTTGAATTGCAGATCTGTAGTGAGGGTGTCTGATTTTATTAAATGCTCATTGCCTTAACTCAGATTGTACATCCTCGATTGCTCTCCTTGTCTCTTCTCCTCACGTCTTAGTCTGTTTCACCAGAGATTCAAGCTAAGGAACGGAGGAGAAATGACATGACACATTCTTGTGTCAGAGCCTCATTTTAAAGCAAAGTCAATTAAATATGATGTTTGGCACAGCTGCATCATTTATCAACTGTTTTGTTGCAGCCAACTGTGTTTTATGATCTCAGATGTCAGATAAGTTTAACCGTGTTTATAACAGCTTATATTTAGAGCTACTTTTAATTAAACATACAGTAATACCATAGCTTTTTTCAAACACAGACACAATCACAAGCCTAAAATAACTGACTTAAAGAACCCTTATCTGTAGAGTCCTTCTCCCACCGTGGTATTGAGACTGCTTACATCTCAGCTGGGATGAGCTAAGACGCAAGGGGAGGAGAAAAGGAAAATAACGAAGGATACAAAATGAGAGAGGTGAATAGGTATTTGGCTCTTTTACTTCCTGCCTTTGTGATCACATACGCACCTCCAGTTAGTCCAGTTTTAGTTTGTGTTTGCTTAATTAGCTGTTGTCCCTTTGAATTGTTTATATTTTCGTCCTTTTTACCTTCCTGATAGATCATCTTCTGGAAGATTACACCTTTCTTGGCGTAACCTGGCAATACCAGTTCTCCAGGCAGTTTCATTATATCTCAAATATGAATGGCCCAAATATGAAGTTATATGGAGAAAAGAGTTCAAATTTGTGAATTTTTGTATGTGTGTGACAAAATAGCTTCAGTGTTTACTTTTTAGCTCATCCCGCTGAAGAACTGATGAGTGAATGCCACAGTAATCCAACGATCCTTAGTCCGTCCGTCCATCCAAAATTCACAAAAATCTCTACTGCTCCCTAATGTATTGGTCAGATTTTAGTGAAACTTGCAAACAATGATCAACTAATGTGTTTTTGCACAAATTGTGCTTAAGGTCATACTTGTTGTTTTATGGGCATTTTTCAATTTTTGCAAGAATCGCTACTCCTACGATTGCAGTGTTCAAAAATTAAGTGTTTGTATGCATACCTCTACCATATATACTTCTGTCTTGACCCTAGTACTGCAGGACCTCAATATAATGATGTCCCAGATAAGTTTCGTGCACTGCCGGTTGTCTATATATTGATCACTTCTGGTGTTTTCGTTCACTTCTGGTCATTTAGCTGGTCATATAGCTGGCAGTACTAGGGTTAAGCTGGCAACATTTGCTATTACTATGTTCACTAATCCTATTGTGCTGGCAGATTTTTGATGGTTCTCTTCATTTAGATGGTAGACCTACTGCTAATACAGCTGGGACAGCTTGAAATATCATTTTGCCACAATTGTTGCATATCATTTTTATCCTGTTTGATACTGATGATCATGATCTTATATATAGTTCCTACATGACATCACAATATACACGTATTACCCAAACGGCCACCATTGCTATAGGCAAGCTGTAGGCAGCTGTGCAATTCAGAACACTTAAGAAAACGTCACCAACCCAACCATTAACAAACTGATTGCACGCCTCCAGTGACTTGTAGGCCTGGAATTGCTCAATGGTATAAAAGCTGCATGCCAACACAAGCTAATGGTACACCTCATAGTATTGAATTGGTGGCAATGCTGAAACTTCATGGTTCAGCTTTTCCTTTGCTAACGAGTATGGATCCACACCTATTACGCCGATTTTCTCATTGTATCTCTTACTATCTTCCATACTTAATGATTCGACGCAGTCTTTCTCATTTTGCCTTTTCATGATTTTAATCACAAGTCGAATCCGACATCAAAACAGTTTAAAATTCACGGTGGAGATAAACAGCAGTGTGTGTAAACAAGTACAGCTTGCCAACAAAGATGGTGTCACTAAGGAGGTCACGTGACAAGAAAATGGGTCTGTGGGCACTATGTATTGATCATGGTCTTGGAGGGAGTGGTCTTGTTGTTTGACTCTCATGTTAGGAAGGCTTGATTAGGGCCTTCCTATCACCAATTATGATAACATCGCTAATATGATCAATGCTATGACATGTTTTAATACTGTCCATGTAGTTACAATACTCCTGAGTTTGTCCTGGATATGACCGTTTGTGAGCCTCCTTGACTTCTCGGTGGATTTTAATTCTCATTAGTTTTGTGCAATACAGCCAACCAATGACAAGAAAACTTATAATATAAAACTTTTTATGCTTAACCTGTGTTTCTCGATTTCACCCGATTTGATCTGGGTCATCCCACAAAGCCATTGACCCTAGTGTGGGGGAGATTAAGCTGGCGAAAGGCATCACATCTATTTAAAGTTCTCCTTGCCCTGCCTGCCTTATTATAAGCCCCATATCTGGGTCCCTTATCTGAAAATGCTGTGCATTTTAAATTGTTGAGCAATGGGAAAACCACAACGGAAATTATCCAACATGCCTCCTGCTGTGTTGTATGTGCTTGAGATACACTGCTCAAAAAATGTTTGTTTTCACAGCATCTTTTTTATTATATCGTATTTGTCATGGGGGAAAAAAAGACACATTATGTATGGTGTCCCATGATGATTGTGTGCCGTAGAAATAACAGAAGCAGTTGGCATCCAGTTGTGAAAAACAAATTCTTTTTCTGCATGATTGCATTGATAGGGACCATTGTTTCCATGAAAGCATTACAAAATGGCTCTTATTCATCGAGACATAAATTACACATCTTCATTGAGTTAGTGCTATTGATTAGTACAGTATAAAGCCTGTGTGTTGTTGTTATTTTAATAAGGACAAGCATTATCAGTCCGAAGAGGATTTATAAACACATTTTTCTGTATTAAATTAATTGATTAAGGCACCGTCAGTTACACACTGCACATTTCTGTGAGATGTCTTTTTAATATTGCCTGTTGATTTCTGTTGATAAACATGCTGAGTATCCTAGGAAGAAAGACCAGCATCCTCACTAGTTCATGATCCATGCAGAAGACACACAAAAACCAGCTCTATTTTGTATTGCACAGAAAGTTAGTGTTTAAACAGAAGCATATGATTATATCATATAGAGATGCTTTCCATTCAAAACAAATACATTATATTTCACTGATCAGACAACTGAAACATTATGATTTTAACGTTAATATGAAAATCTTGATAGTGAAAAACATATGAAATTAAACACACTGAAAAAAAAGTATATGGTAAATGGACTGGTGCTTATATAGAGCTTTTCTACTCTCACTGAGCACTCAGAGCACTTTTTAATACAAGCTGCATTCACCCATTCACAAACACATTCATTCAGTGCTTTATTCTATGCCTTTAAGTGCATTCAATTATCATGCACACATTCACACTTAGATGGAAGCACCAGGAGCAATTTGGGATTCAGTGTATTGCTCAAGACTGGAGACTGGAGAAGCCAGGAATCGAAATGCCAACCTTCCTGTTGGAAGACGGGACGGCTGTATAAGGCAGAGCGGGTCAGTTAGAGTAGAAAAGCGCTATGTACTGTAAGTACCAGTCCAAGACAACCCTCTCTACCGTCTGAGCCACAGCTGCCCATACATATGTGTAGGTATGTGTGTGTGATGTATATACTATTAGTATTTAATTTCATATATATATATTTTTCACTATCATTAAGATTTTCATATAAGTGGCTGATATCGAAAAATCTTACCAATGCCTGGACAATTCTGGACTGAAAGACAGCACAGAGACACTAATTCTGGCAGCACAGGAACGAGCTCTGAGCACAAGATCGATAGAGACTGGGGTCTTGGAAAGAGCCTTGGTGTAGGCTGTGTAGGGATGCCCCAGAGACAATCCAGCACATAACTGCAGGGTGCAAGATGCTAGTAAGAAGGGCATACATGGAACGCCATAACCAAGTGGCTGGCATAGTGTACAGGAACATCTATGCCAAGTATGGCCTGGAAATCTCAAGGTCAAAATGGGATACGCCTCTGAAGGATGTTGATAATTACCAAGCTGAGATCCTGGTGGACTTCCAGATACAGACGGACAAATTGGTGATGGCTGACCAACTGGACATTATAGTTGTGGACAAGCAGAGGAAGAAGACCGCAGTGATAGATGTAGCAATCTCAAGAGATTGGAATATGAGGAAGTAGGAACATGAGAAGCTCAAGAAATAATAAGGGCTGGGAGAAGAGCTAGAGAAGATGTGAAAGGTGAAGGTAACAGTGGTCCCCCGTGGAACACTCGGGGCAGTGACCTCCACGTTGGGAGAGTGGCTCCAGCAGATTCCAGGAACAACATCTGAGATCTCTGTCCAGAAGAGTACAGTCCTAGGAACAGCTAAGATACTGCACAGAACCCTCAAGCTCCCAG
>VUQH01088484.1:37972-48606 GCA_015106775.1 Etroplus canarensis | reverse complement strand
TGTGATAGATGTAGCAATCCCAAGTGATAGCAACACGAAGGAACACGAGAAGCTCGAGAAATACCAAGGTCTGAGAGAAGAACTAGAAAAGATGTGGAAGGTGAAGGCAATAGTGGTCCCAGTGGTAATCAGACCACTCAGGGCACTGACCCCCAAACTAGGAGAGTGGCTCCAGCAGATTCCAGGAACAACATCTGAGATCTCTGTCCAGAAGAGTACAGTCCTAGGAACAGCTAAGATACTGCACAGAACCCTCAAGCTCCCAGGCATGTGTGTGTGTGTGTGTGTGTGTGTGTTTGGGTGTGTGTTTGTGTGTATGTATGTATGTATGTATGTATCTGGAAACTTGTATTGTTTTCCTTATGGTGTGTATTTGTTGAGATTTTTGAAGTCACCACAGCAGCTCATTTGTCTCCATCTCATCCTATCCTTTGCATCCTCTTCTGTCACACCAACCCTCTTCCCCACATCCACTGACCTTCTCTGTGGTCTTCCACTTTTCCTCTTGCCTTGAAGCTCCATCTTCAACATTCAACTGTAATCCATTTGGTACGATCAATTAGAAAATCTCAAATTCTCTTCCATCATATGCAATGATAAACCATGATGTGTCTCATACAATACCTCCTAAGCAGTGCGCATAGTCTAAAGAGGCGCCTTCAATAGAGCTTCTGCTACCATCAGGTCTCTTAATCATCAAGTCATCATCGTGCCTCTGTTGTTTAATACAAAAAGTGTGAAAATAATCAGTGAGCGATTGTACATGAGGAAGCTAGCTTGCTAACACTTGCAGCTTACATTACTGTGGATAAACACTTTATTAATCAGTTCCTTTCAATCATACTGTTGTTTTTTTGCTTTTGGTGAAGCTCAGAACCAAAGAAATTGGTATTTGTGTCATTTAAAAAAAGGCAGAATAAGACAGATCATTCACTCCAGAGCATGCAGCTTGTTTCATGGAAAATCCTTGAAACAAGTTGATTGATTGGATGTAAAATTATCTCTCCCCAGTGGCAAGGAAATGGAAATGACATAAGAAGGCTTGATGCTAGATTAAATGACTTGTTCAACTGCATGTTTTGTATGATGTAGGCATGGCTTTGCCCTTAAGATGATTCCACGATGGAGAAGGGCGTGCTGGTGGGGGTAGGAATAAAGGAGGCAAGGTTGATAGCCTAATGGAGTGGATGAGCAATTGCTCGGATGACGCAGGATGAAGGGGGATGGCAGTCGTTTGATGAATGGGTGATAGAGAGAGGGAGAGAAATATGAAATGATAGAGAAGAGTAGCTACATCATGGTGGCTATTCATTTAATTTATCCCCTGTTCTCCTTTTAAGGTGCATATTTTTTTTTAATTGTCTCTCTTCCCCCCCTCCTCAGTAACATTCATCCCTTCTTTCAGCCCCACTCTTCTTCTTTTCTGGCTCTTTTACTGCTTTCAGTCTTATCCTCCACATTTCCTGTCTTTTGGACTTTAATTTTCACTTCCCGATTTCATGCTCCATCCTTACTTCCTTTTTTCTCCTTCGCTCCTCTCAGCATTTCATTCCTTCCACTCCTACCCCATCTCATCTTCTGCCTATTTCCCTAATGCCTTCTTAATATCGGCCTCCATCGCTTCTTCCCCTGCCTTCATTTTCTCGACTTTGTCTCCTATTTTTATTTCACTACATTTGTCTAACCTCCCTGGTTACTAGCTGTCATGCTTAATTCCACCCCCTCCTCCATCCTCATCTCCTTGTGACCTCTATCTCTGCCTCTTTGTCACTCACCCACCCATCAGCCCACCCCTTACTCATCCCAGCAATGTGCACCACCTCATTACTTTCCCTCTCAGTGTTTTCCTGCCGCTTTTACATAGAGCAGTCTCATGCCTCTTCTTCATGGCCCTCTCTGTGTCTTGTAAGCGGGGCAGGTGGCAGTGCACGTACATGTTTTCAGTGGGACATGCCTGTGCTCAGATTTAAATAGATAATGGCAGAGCCTTAGTGCTTGTTGGGCCCTCTGAATAATGCAAGAGGTCCTGAAGGCATTGTTGCCAGGCATTGCTGATGGTGACATGCATACGCCAGCCCACAGGCTTGCAATATTGATACCGAGAGAGGGACTTGGTAGCATTTTTTTCCTCCTATCAGCAAACTTTGTGGTTTATTTTTAAAGTTGATTGAAGCAGTCGAGCTAAAGGAACTGTCCTCGCAAGAAAAAAACAGTCAATAATGTCATATCTTTTCCTACATTCTGGTCTCTAGGTCATCTAGCAGCTGTAGGAACTGTGACTGTTGCCCATCTGGAGCAAAGAGTTCATTTTTGCTTTTGCCATTTTTTTCTGAGGGCAGATAGTTTTTAGTTTAACCCTGATAATGAAGGGCTCCTAATCTTGTAAATAAAGTGTAATCCTAAATTCTTAAGACATGAAATAGTCACCTTTTCAGTTTTTCCAGCTTTTTTGAGATTTTCTTCCTTTGAAGTTACTCGAACTGACTAGTTTGATGATCCATCCATCCGTCCATCCATCCATTTTCATCCGCTTATCCAATTCAGCACTACTGGAGGGGCTTGGGCCTATTCATGTTGTCATGGGGTGAGAGGTGGGGTACACCCTGGAGGGGTTGCCAGTCTATCGCAGGGTTAAATGAACTTATACTGTACTATTCAACAAATTAGGTAAACTCCATCTGAAAGCATAATTTCACTGCACTTATTTCTATTGTATGTGTGTTACAGTATTCACTTGTCCATTAATATTGTGTACTTCCATGTGTCAAAGACGTTCCAGGTTTGCAGGAGAAAATTGTGGAAAATAGTTAGTTTACAGCTACAGTGTAAGTCAAAAGTTATCAGTAAAAGTACCACTTAAATGTCAGTTATTGAGTTATTTAATTTGCTGGTGCAGTTGCTGAACAGTGGAACACTCCTTTTGTGTTATTAAACTTTATTTTAAATTGCCCAGTAAACATACGCTTCTATGAATGTCAGAGTGTTCTTATTCTGTCAGTTCCGTTAACTTAATCCCAAATCATACTAAATGAAAATATTTGATGTATTGCTGTATTATACTAAACTCCATTTCAATATTTTAATTTTTGGATTTTATTAGAGTAGCTGTGGATGAGTTACAATTAAAAATAATCCTAATTTATCTCACAGCCTACCTGCATATTGTTGCTGCCTATTACCGTACCTTTATGATTACAGTGTATCTGTCTTCTGATGGTTGCTTCCAGCAGGACAATGTAACAAAGCTCAGTTCATCTTATACTATTTTTTGAACACAACGATTCACTGTATTTAGATGGCCTGTAGTCACCATATACCAATCCAACACAGCACCTTTGGGATGTGGTGGAGCTGGAGATTTGCATGCATGAGTTGACAAATCTGCAGCAACTGTGTGGTGCTATCATGTCAATACAGGCTGAAATCTTTGAAGAATGTTCTCAAAACTGTGCCACAAACAGTTAAGGCAGTAAACAGTGAAGGCAAAATGGGGTCCAGCCTAGTACTAGCAAGATGTAACTAATGAAATGGCCAGTGAGTGTATATGCAGTACACCTACCATGGACAAACACTGGTATAAATAGATTTTATATATGAATCTTAGATGATAAGTGTTCCACTTTGGCAGGTTTTTAGTCCATACTAAGCACAGGGTGGACGTGCACATTACTTACCTACCTATTAAATGACAGTGTCATTTGATCTCATGTCATGCTCTTATGAAACATAATTACAGGGATGATTGTTTGAGCTGTGCCTCTTTCTCGAAAGCCAGTGCACTGATAACTGGGAGTGTTATTCATTCGGTCACGATCATTACTTCTCTGGACTGTGACGCAGCTCATCTCATCTGGGCTTGGCTGGTCTATCAGAGCATTCACAGATGATTTGTAACGCCTCTCGTCAGTTCAGAAAATGAAAGAAGTTTAACTTTAAAGGAAACAGGCTCTTTCTTCAAATAAAGGCAGATTTATTAGCTTGTTAGCTGCCAGTTTTGAACAAAATGTGGCATTTTGGCTTCTTAGGCTGTTCAAGGTTTTAGGTACAGTCAAGTGGGAAAAGGGAACAAATAATGAAGAGAGAAATAAGTGGAGCTGTAGAACAAGTGAGAAAAATATGCCCCATTGTCTCATGGTCTCCTTGCTGCCAGCTATGCACTGGTGCTTGAGGAAAGAAGGGTAAAAGAAGATGGAGAGTTGTGTTGTGATTCTATCTTGTTATTTTCTCTCTGGCTTGTTATTCGCTACTTTTTCTGCAAAGCCTTCTCCTGGAGGGTGCTTTTTACTTTTCAAGAATACAGGGTTGGTCCCTCAGGGGGGCATTTTAGGGAGCTGTTTGTTTGTGACTGCCTCCAACTGTCTGTCAGAGAGAAAAAGAAGGAAGAGAGGAGGGTGCGAGGAAAGGGAGATGGAAATGGAGGAGAGGAAAGACTAGTTAGTGTTTGATCAGTGGGGTGCTGAGTCACACTGGGATGTGATCGAGAGATTGGGGTTTGTAGCAGAGGAGAGAAAGCACAAAGAAAGACAAAGTCTAAATGAGAGTTTTGAAAAGCAAAGTCTCAGCGGTCGCTTTCTGCCTTCAAGGTGTCTTTCACCCGTGCAGACACATATGCACCAAATCAAACTCAAATCTTTTTTCATTTTCCCCTCTCTGCTGCCTCTCTCTCTCTCTCTCTCTCCCTCTCCCTCTCCCACTGTGGGGGTCTGTCTTCAAGTCTGTGTGTAATCTGTGAGGTAGATGAAGAAAAAAATCCAGCCATATAGTTTGCTATCCATCAGAGGTGTGATATAGTTATTGCAGTAGTGTTGGCTGTGAGCAGTGCTCTCGCCAGGAGCTGGCAAATAAGGGCCCTAAAAGCTTCACTTTTGCACCTCCAACAAAGCTGAGCCTCCCCGAGGATGATGCTCTGCCGGTATTGTAATGGGATTCATTACTATCTCCCAAGTACCTGCTGTGCATATTACCAGAAATACATCAGCACATTCACATTTATGTTTCTCTCATCACTTATAGGAGTTCCAGGTAGTTTTATCACAGTTGTAACCGAGTGAATGTCATGGAGTCCTTTGGGTTGAGGAAAGTGCAAAATTGTAAATGCAATATGTCTGACTAGGGATGTGCCAGTCATGAAATTCTAGGTCTATCCCTATATAAAGTGTTGGTTGCTTGTTTGTTTTTGGTTTGTTGTTTGTGTAAAGAAATCTTCATTACACTATCTTTAAACATATTGATGTGACATAAAGGACAAATAAAAGTCAGTGACATTGGTGAATGCTATTTTACATGGCATTGCACCATTATCAATCAAAAGGCCTAATACTGGCCATTATATTATTATATGTATATATGTACATTCCCCAGCCACTTCATTTGGTAAATCTGTTCAATTCTTTGTTAATGCAAATTTCTGATGAGTCACCAGATATTAGTCCAGAACAGCACGGGATGGGACAGGGTAGATAGCTGATTTGGAGCAACTGCATGATGCCGGATCCCTTGTATTTTCTCCAAGGGGTTGTCACAGCAGATTAGTCCAAACAGGTAATTTGGCAGAGGTTTTATGCCAGATCTCCTTACTGACGCAACCGTCCAATGGTAGGAGGGGCTTGTCCCCATCTGGAATCAAACCAAAGACCTTGCACTTGTAAGGTGAATGTGTAAACCACTACACTAAGGAGACACTGTCACTATGGAATGTTTCCAGGATCTTCCTGACTCTGCCACTATGAATTAAGGCAGTTCTCAATGCAAAAGAGGGTCCAACCCAGCACTATTAAGGTGTAACTAATCAAGTGGCCGGTGAGTGTACATACAGTATATATGCATTTCTAGAAGAATAACATAATTCAAAGTGGAACGATAAATGGAATGATAAATGTTATCAACCAAACCAAAGATGTAATCTTTTTGTATACTTGATATTTTTGACAATGAACATAGATTCATATTTTATCTAAAGCTAATGGGAACTATGACCTTAGCTGTTCACACCATTTACTCATCATTTTTCAATTTGCTGTAATACTACACCAACCTATGTCTGTCTGAGTTTCCAACTGAGAAAATCTATTAAAGTTTCAATTATTATTTAAAAAACAATTTGACAGTTGGAGACTTTTTTACCCAATCCAGATGAAATTGCAAGTTTTCACACACAAACTTCATAAAAAGTAAGAACTGCAACATCATGTCATTATACTAACTACGATGCTAATTTCCACTCGGGGCCAGCTTGGGTTAAATGTATTTCTCTGAGCCGAGGGACAGAGACAGCAGCTGGAGCCAAGAGAAAAGCAAGAGGGCTGTCACACAGTTCTGACCTGACTGCATACGGGGGAGCAAAGGTTCAGTGGCCTGACATGATACCAGAGGAACCCTGACTTCTTTCTAGGATGTGAAGGCTACAGCTAATGAGGCAACACACTGCTTATAAATTCAGTGAGAAGGGAGCAGAATGTATTATAGAAATGAGTTTATTACTTTGTCTTGACAGAGATAAGTGATGCAGCAGTGTTGCTTTTAAAAGCAGTAAAAAACTAGTTTGTAGTTCTTCAATATTGAACAAAGGTTGCGTACCTCAGGTTTTGATACTATAGATGTAATTCCTTGCTGTGTAAACATGGGTAGCAAATGCAGGAAAACCAGCAGGCACATAAATAGATAAGAGACAAGCTCCACGGGGGGGGGGGCACACTCGCAAAGTACACACACACACACACACATACGCGCGCAGTTGCCAGTATGACAGTCAGCTGGAATTGCTGGATCACTGTAGGGTTGCAGGACTGAGGCCATTATGGAGACTGAACACAGCCAGAGTTCTGGTACCTACTTTACCCACTAATGGAATACATTTCCCCCATCCCTGTGTGTGAGTGTCTGTACATTTTAGTGTCTATGTGTAGCTGCAGATGAGCAAAACATTCAGAGTATGTTTGTTTATGTGAATGTGCAGTAAATTAACCTCATACTTTTAACAGCAGGATTGCACGTCTTTTCCTCTTCCTGTCAAGCTGCTTGCCTCCAGCTCATCCACTGGCTGCACATCTAACTTACTAATCAACTCTTCTTGCTCTCTCGCAATGTTCTCATTTCTCTTGAAATGTTTGTACAGTTTTCAGTGTTTCCCATGTGTAGGCTTTAATTTGGCAAGCTGCTCAAGAATATTTGGTAATTAAATTTAGTTTTATTTAAAATTGATCTAATAATAGTGGACAGCCCCTGTGCTCTTGTTTTTTTAAAAGTTCAGTCTTTGATGACCAGCCCTTCCCTTCTCATGCTTACAGGTCACTGTTGTGGCAGTATACGATAACATAAAGCTGCTGGACTCTCTCTCGCTCTTTGGTTGGAGAGACTTACTACACTATCTGGCACTGCAGTTGGTGAAGGTAGTCCTGCTTCTCTGGAAAACTGGTTTGACTTTGAGAGTCACTCTGGTTCATGTCTCATAAAAGGTCCTGTAGGTGTAAGTGTAGATGGCCCAATACTTTTGCCCCTTTAGTGTATCAGAAAAGTGATTACTGAGGTTGCAGACAAAGAGCCAAGGGCCATTTTCCCATAGACTTCTGTACAACTAGAAATGTTTCTGTAACAGAGGAGACATACACTGCTGGCTGTTAAATAGAATGCAGGTTTATAGTACTTATGTGTTGACATCACTTTCAGGTCCCTCTTTTAAATACAGTCTATGGCCATTCTGCCAAGCTTACCAAAGCTCCGGAACAGAACGAGGACTACCAACTACAAAGTCTATCTGTAGAGCAAGAGGCTCACTGGAAAGGCAGCTAATTATAATTCTCCTGTATTTATTTGTTAAAACATATCAGTTCAGTTATTTGCACCTCATAAACAGATATTGTTTGGGTTGCTGGGTTTGCCTCAAATGCCAAAACACCTCTATCACCACAGAGTACCCAAATCTGTGGAAAGTACATTTCCTGTACAGTGAGATGGAGTAAGATAGTGGCCTGTTGGCACTTTGTTACAGTTAAAAAGATTGGTGTCAAAAGCATTGGTACATTATCAAAAGCAAATCAACATTTATCAAGATAACATTCAAAGTGGAGGAATTTGATTTTTGACTGCATTTTTGCTACTTCTCATTTGACAAAATAGGTGGTGCAAATGTGTTTTCACTGTAGTTTGACATTTTATAGACAATGTATTCAATCATTTGTTTTTGAAAAGGTGGATTATGCATGAAAATCCATGCCACACTGATAAGAGAGTCTTTTGGTCCAATTTTCATAGTATCTGGATATTGAAACACTGATTGTGCTCTGGGTGACAGCCTGGGAGCACTTCATTATTTCATATCTGTAGACAGATATGATTTGTGCACAGAAAACATCAGTGAGCTATGAAACCTTTAATCATTCAGTTCACTTTCAAAAAGCAATTAAAGGACCTGTCTTCAAATTGTTGGGCGTACAGAGGTTAAATGGTGTTTATCATGCTCTGTGTTGGATTTAGCTTTGAGTGAAACCAGGCAAGGAATTAATAGAAAGATTGGACTGAGGTTCGCTCTGTCTGTGTGTGTCGTCCTAAATTCACTGTGCTGCACCCTGACCATGTTTTTTGACAGCTTTTATGGAATGGTTAATCACTTTTGCGATGGTGCAAGCATGTGTGGGAAAGATATTCAAAAAGTATCCAGATTGTAAAATCATTTAATTCTCTCCCCTCATCAATCTACCCTTAATAACCTATAAAAAGAAATACAAAGCAGGCTTTTTTAATAAACAGATTTATTAAAAAGGAGAAATTGAAACATCACATTAACTGCAGCCTTGAGTCTGATGTGACAAGATTTGCGCTTTCAGATTTGGGGATTTTCTGCTATTCTTCTCTGCAGATCCTTGAAAGCTCTGTCAGATTGGACGGGAACCATCAGTGGACAGTCGTTCGCTGGTCTCTCTAGAGATGCTCAATTGGATTGAAGTCATGACTCTGGCTGGGGCTCTCAAGGAGATTGACAGAGGCAGAGCTACTCGAGCGTTGCCTTGGAGGTCTGCTTGTTAGGGATGTGCCTGATTCTGGTCAGATAGATACCAATGTTTCAAATAATAGTTAGACTAACAGCTCATACTATTTTCATCTTTTATTTGTTGTGTTAAAGTGTCCTTGGGCAAGATACTGAGCCCCAAATTGCTTCCGATTCATCCATCGGAGTGTGCCTGTTAAAGTTAGAAAGCTCTTAAAGTCGTAGAATCAAACGGTGGATGAATGGGTGAATGAGGTTTGTAGTAAAAAGTGCTTTGAGTGCTCAGTTAGAGTGGAAAAGTGCTATAGAAGTACCAGTGCTTTTACCATTTGTTTCGGCCTCATCGAATGTCAAAAGAACTGACGAGGAATTTCATATCTGTTGTATAAATGATTCAATTTTCTACAAGTGGACTCCAATCAAGGTGCAGAATCATGTAAAAGATGGAAAATAAATGGGCACATGAGCTGAATTCCAAGTGTTATGGCAGATGTCCTCATACTTACAGTAATGTGATATTTGTGATATCATTTTTCAAATGTACTTGAACAAGCGGCTTAAGATTGGCTTCGCAGGTTGTTTTAAACCTTTCCATTTTACCACTAATGAACTGTGCAGCTCTCGCTGTCTCATGCTAAGTGGTACGTGCACACAGGCACGTTACCTTTTCAGACATACGGCTCTCGACAGAGAGACTAAGTCACTCACTTACCACAGCAAGGGGCTACAAGGCTGTCTTCATAAATGGGAAGCCTTGCACAGTAACACGCCTACTTTCACCACACCAGTGCACAGTACACTCACATTAATGTCCAAAAACTATTTTAATTTAGGGACAAAGGTGTTGCTCTGGTGGAGCTACTAAATTCTGATACTTTAACGTTGTGCTTTTCATCACATCATATCATCTGACACACCATTTCTCTTAAGAATAAAGAAAGGAGTTGTTTTGCGCCACATTGCCAAGACCAAGTATGTGTTTCCTTGAAAGTAAATCCCATTGCTCATATCTATATGTGGCTTCCTTTCCGAGTTATATGATGATTTCCCCCGTCACTCATTCTTGAGATATTCTTGACTCCCCTTCTCTCTGTCCCCTCAGCTTTTCTTCCCTGTTCTCATTTTCAGCCTCTCGTGTCAGGGTCAGTGCTTCAGTCCATCAGTCTCAGAGGGTCTGGAGGTAGATGGACACTGTGAGGGTCAAGGTGAAACCAATGGGAGTTTAAAAGACTCAGAAGAGATGTATGTGTCAGGCCGTCGGAGGTAGAGAGCTCGAGGGATGAGGGATAGGGCCAGCAGAAACAAGACTGGATGAATGGAGATATAGAAAAGCGAGATGATGATAAAGATGAAGTGAAAAGAGAAAAATTAAACTTTAATTTGAGAGAATCAGCTGTAGATCTACACTATAGTATATGTTGACACTGAAGCTCTGACATTGCTGATCCCTCCACATGACAACACCGAGCTAAGTGCAGCACAGAGTGGTGATGCTAATACCTCCACCCTCTAGAGGAGGGCAGACTTAGGTGGATGATGGAGTAGAGATGGTGCTTTTGAAATGCTACATGAACAGCAGTAACAACAAAAGCCACAATAACAATAGAGCCTTTTCACATTTTTGTTTGTCATAGCAGAAAAATTATGGGTT
>VUQH01088484.1:5765-37952 GCA_015106775.1 Etroplus canarensis | reverse complement strand
TTATGGGTTTAGGTATTAACCTACTGCAACTAACCAACTGCATTCCATTTCGATAAGCTCAGTGTCTCTCACTATCAGGATTCCTGACATCCTGACAGCGAGCCTTCTTTAATACAACTCTGTCTCACCTGTTACTTTTCCTACTATGACAGCTCAATATACCTGATATGGAGCCATTCTACCAAAAAATAATCTGTCTACTTACGTAATGGACAACTAAATAATAATTATGGAAGCTAAAGCGATATTATGTTTTTTTTAAAGCTCTGCAGCATTGTGGGGTTGGGTTTTCTAAAATCAGACAGAAGTTAAATATAATGTCTTTGCAAAGGACACTAAGGCATGTGTGATTTCAAAAATGGGACAGTAACAGTCAAAATCACTTTACAGATATGTTAAGAACTCCATTGCAGAGGAGTGCTGTGTCCATAGATATTTTATTTTATTTTTGAAAAGGAAAAAACTACGTGCTAAATGGGTATGAGATGTTCCTTACTCTGTTACTGCAGAGAGGGAGCGAGAGTGATGTGATGCCCTCAAGCCGAACTGGTAGATATATTTCACATTTTTAAAAAAAGATGCTCCAAATCCCAAAACTGAGAACTGACTACCAAGGCACAGCAAACAAATACCTAAATTCTCAAATACGTGGGTACAGTCCTACTTTGAGATGCTTGTTCTCTTGGAAATACAGCACGCTAGGTTTGTGCAGTGGAAAACAGAGAGTTTACCAATTGCTTGCCAGTCAGTGAGTGTTTTTTAGATTGTTTTTCTATTGATGCATTGGACTTTTTATCCGACTGATATTAAATTTAATCTGGCTCCTATAGTTTCATATTGGCATCGCTGTGTAACCAATGCTTGTGTGCAGGCATGCACATACGTGCATACACCTCTGTCCTCATTAAAATGAATGCGCTTGTGTGAAGTGGCTACATTGATCCATCACATCCACAAAAAAATGAGAAAAGAGAAGAAAAGCCTTTCTGTCTGTTGGTTTGATTCTTAATTTGAGTAAGCAGAGATGCTAGTTTGTACCCTCAACTTTTTTCTTTATTATTTTGGGTGTGTGTGTTTTTCAGCAAAAGGCTAGTCTGTGTGTGTGGGGAGAAAACTTTGAAGAGAGAGAGAGGCGAGGAATTTTATACATATAAAATCAGACTGAAAAAGTGGAACTAAAGTCCATTAGAAAAAAGAAATTAAGAGCTTGTCAGTTGTTATGACTTGATATTGTTTTAGCCGTTCAACTAATGGCCATCCACTTATAGACTATAATTATTGTAGGCTAAATTAATTGTTGTAGGTGAACAAAGCTCTTCAGCTGGTATTATTTTATTATTTTAGTCTTTCACATCATACTGGAAGTAGGAGTAAACTCCTTGATGCATTTTGCTATTTCACCAGCAGCAGTACAACTGTTCTGTTCTTTTTGTTTGTGCCACACAGCATGCATTATGGAGGTTGCATTGCACTACCTTAACAAATGCATGTTAACCCCAGCACCCTGGCTGCAGTGGTGTACAATGGTATCCGTTATATTGGCAGTGTCTCACAGGGGGATGATCGGACTGCAAAGATAGACCAACTCTACAGTACACAACTGGTTTCCCACTATTTTTTTGCATTCTTTCAGAGTGGCAGGAATTCTGCAGAATGTGACTGTCAAACATGATCATGTGGCCGTTAGGATGAAAGTTAGATTCGGTGGGGTTGATTCATTCCTATTCACCGAACCAATACTTCTTGAGGTTCAGGTCATTCGTCCTTGTTTCCATTCTGCCCTTCTCTCTCCCTCATTCCATATTCAGTGCAGCCATTCAGGTCAGTTCTAATTACTGGGTTCCAATTGGAACTGGCTTTTCAATTTTTGACGCTGGAGTGGTGGAAATCGCAAGGTGCCAGTTCCAGCTTTTTCCCAGTCTCCTGCTTAGTGCCCCCTAGTATGACTTAATATGCCTGATACATTCACCTCACTGCGCCAACGCTATGCAATGCAGTGTGACTGTGCGAGTGGGAGCAAAAGAAAGAACGATGACGCCATTACTTTAAGTCACTACAAGGCCAAGCAGCATGTGTAGCGTTTACACTGCAAGCATGTGAATAATTTTGTGTGTGTGTGTGTGTGTGTGTTTGAATATGTGTACAGGTAAGAGAGAGAGAGAGAGAGAGAGGGAGAGAACATGCATGCGTGCGTGCATTCTGTGAAAGAAAAGAAGGCATCTCTGGGAAGGATGGGAGTGGCAGAAAGAGCCTGGGCTTCTCTCTTCTGTCTTTCTTTGGGTCCGCAGTGCAGGAGAAGAGAAGATTAAAGTGAAGACGCTGCTTTTGAAGTTGGGCACTGTGGAAGAAGCAGCTACAGACATGCATAGACACACACACACTGACACAGAAACACACACTCCGAGCTCTTCCTTCTTAAAGTGAGGGAATATCAATGCTGCTCAGACTGCCTTTGATTCAAACTGCCGTTATGTGATCTCATGTGACGTTTTAACATCCTCTCAACTCAACAACAACAATAACAGCAAAACAAAAAAAACACCCCTTGAAAAAACTGAATCCCATCCGTTATTTAAATGAGAGCAAGGTGATAAAGAAGTAAACTCATTAATTCCTGTCTGCAGCCGTTGTGGGGATTTGGAGCCTGAGTCCACGTAGATGCATTGGCAGCCCCAAAGCCCACTCACTATCAAAGACAGGGGTAGAAATTACAGCTGTAAATGTTTGCAGTGGTGGTAAATAAGGGGATTAATCAGCCACTTTTGACACACAGACACAGACGCACACACTCAGCCGAGTCCAGAGAAACAGGCCTGAATATGAGTCTAATGCAAAAATGTCAAGAGGTAATTGTAGGAGTAATACTGAGAACGGTGAAATGTCAAACTAACCCTCGCATTAGTGTGCAGACTCCAACCTGCACCCTAATGCCATTCATTAGAGGCATATGGATGCTACCTAAACCATTGGTAAACAATGATCATTGACCACTTCGTGCTAATGACTGTGTGTGTGCTTTAGCAAGCACTATACATCTCCATGTACCATCTGTATGCCTCACAAATAGAACAGTGTGTGTTCAGGATTACCTACACACATTTCTGTGTGTGTGTGTGGGTTCGCAGCCACATCTATTTCCTGCTTTCAAATCAATCTGCATTTATGAACATCGACATGTGCCAAGCAGTCATGAAGAGTGATTAGGTTTATACTGTTACTGGGATCCCAGTCAATTGCCCAAAGTGACAAATTCCAAATAAAATTGCTGATTACCCTCCTTCAGTTCCTAAAATGATGTTGGTGTGTGAGTGCATGTGTGCTGTAAGGGGTGGAGCTATCCAGAATAACTTAGGAAACACACAAGCCTCATAATGTGAATATATTGGATTTTAATGTCCTTGTCTAGTCGAATGGTTTCCCATTTGAAATTCTCTGGAGGCTGCAAGCGCACTGCGTAGCTACTTTTTACTTGACCTAAAATTCCCTTTGGTTGCATGGGAAGAAAGTACTGATCGCCTTTCTTGTTCTATGGCTTCATCTCTTTGCATCATGCCGTTCCGCTGCTTTTTTCTTCTTCTCTCATTCTCTGAAGGAGCCTCAAGACAGGGGAAGATTTTGTGAATCTACCAACTTTATTCACATGCATCGGCTTAACCTGCTAAGTGCTTTGATGTTATTTAATTGTTTTCATTTCTTTTTTTCCCTTTTTTTCATATACCCATCCAACAGTTTAAGTAGCACTGTGTTACTTAAAAGGTTGAGCTGGTTGTGCCAACTCTGTCAGTATTTACACCACAGATGCACCAGGAGAAATGACTACAGTGCTGCTGCCATTTTTTTCAAGTGGGTACTTGTAGTGAAATCCTCTATGGCATAAAAGCATTCTCCCCGTAGACCGTCACTGTGAAAGAGATATCTGTAAAATGGTTTAGGGGACACCTCCATCCTCAAATATGTCACTTTTTTATTCCTTCTCTTATAAATTTGTAATCCACAGAGAGTTCATATTTGTCTTGCTGCTTATGAAAGTTTTATTTGTCTTGATGGTATCCCAATGTATAGTCAGAGGACTGAGCGGAGACACACTGATGTGCATGTGCACTGTTTCGCTCAGTGAAGCAATGTTAAAACTTAAAAAAAAACTTTCTGGCTGACTGGTTAACCAACTTGCAGTCAAGCAATTGAGAGCATATTTCAGTTCTTTTTAATAAATGAGTGATTTAAGGTGGGATGAGTGACTGTAACTAACTGACAAACAACTAACTTGAGCTTTATGACTTATTCAAAGTGATAGTTAAATAAATGAATTCAGCAAGACAGTATACAGTATAGTATAGTATAGTATAGTATAGTAACAACATTTTTCTCTGTCTTGCAAGCCTGGACTAATGGGTTCCTGATTGGTCCTAAGCATTTGGCAGTTTTGCATTTTTAATATATTTTTTGAGACATAAGCTATAACAAGTAGGCTAGCCAGTGCATCTTATTAGCCTCTTTACCTTAAACCATCTTCAAAACCATATAAAACCAACTTCAAAGGCTTACTACATATACAAAGAAGTAAAAAGAAATGACTAAAAAAAGAACCACGCAAATGCTTTTTACCTCACTTGGCTGAAGGATCAGTAAGCTCGTGTCACGGCGAGGCATTTGTTGCCCATCCACAAATCACAGGAATCACTAATTTTCCTAATCAAACATGCATACAATCATAAAACAATAATGTGTCGTCACCCAAACTGTGCTCAAGGTTAAAGTTAAGGTCATATTTTTTGTTTTACAGGTACTTTTCCATTTTCACAAGATTCGCTACTCCTTAATGTATTGGCTTAGAGCAATGACTGTGTAAAAAGATGGATGACGTGGTTCCACTTCTTCTTATTGTACTAAAGTGAAGCCAAAATTTCCCTTTTACATGAATGTTGTAGAGCTGCCATCTTGCAATTTTGGAACCAGAGTCTGTGCAGTAGCGATTGGGGGTTAAGTCACCATGTCTAACTTTCGCCCGCACACCTTAAGGGACGTGACGTAAAACACTCGCCCACAGACATACACAAGATTGGCAGTCAGAGCTGCCAGTCATGAGGTTATTCTTCCAATTTTATAGCACCAAATTACTAATTCAGAACAAACTCTTGCAAAAGGTAGCACAAAACTTCTTTGGGAAAAAAATTATCTGAGGAGAACTTTTTCATTTTATTTTGACCTTGTCTCATACACTAACATTGAAGGTGAGGCACTTAGGAACTATACTGTAGCCTGACAGCAGGGGGCGATAGAGACATTTTGGCTATGCTTGCTTGTGCCCCTTTGCCACCTACATTTATGGCACAATGTCTTAACCTAGGTTAGCTCTCAAATGAGGGCCATTGACCTGGATATGACACAGTGTGAGTCTCCTTGACCTCTCAGTGGATTTTATTTCTTATTAGTTTGTGCGATGCATGCAACAAGTGACAAAACAATGTATCACTTTCTCTCTGTTCTTCATAAATGACAATAACCTGTGAATTGTGATGGATCGTGAGCCAGATGAGCCACTACATCATTGACATTCTGTTTGTTTACCTCCATTTGTTCAGTTGATCCATCCATTTCATGTTCACTAATTGAGGTGGGTTATATTAGTCACGCTGGTCGCATACAGCATGCAGTCCATTTCTTCATCTTTAAACATGCAGAACACTCTAAATGCAAACACACACTTTCAATGCACGTCCAAGCACACACTTCCATCAGCAATGTTCAGCCTCCAAAGCTCGCTGCTGTCTGTGGCACTGGAGGGACTTCTACTTCATATACTGTACACCAAGAGAAAGGTTGCTTGAATTATTGAAGGCAGAAGAAATAAGATGAAGATGGAGAGTGAACAGGGAACTTGTGCGTGAAGGAATGAAACACAAGGTGGACGAATAGAAATAGACAGAGATAGAGAGTGAGCTGTAGAAGGAGTAATGCATGGGAACTGAGCAGACAGAACAAAGAGAAAAGCATGAGAGTGCAGAGATGCCAAAAAGGCAGCAAAGAGAAGAGACAGGGAGAAAGGGTGGTTGGAGGTAAGTAGAATGTGTAGTTTTCCCTGTGGTTTGTTTGCTTGCTGATGTAAAGAGGAAATGGCTGGATCAGCAAGGGCTTTTACCTAGTTTAACTAGTTGCGGAAATACATGTGTGCCACACACATACCATATAGAAGCACATGCCCAAGGGACCAAAGGAGATGAAGGGAAAGAAAAACAGACACTGTGCACTAATGACCTTTTCATGCTCAAGTTACACTGCTCAATAGGGCTGCAGAGGCTGTTGGGCTTTTTGCGCTTTATTGCTCATGTCAGTGTTTATGTGTGCAAACTTTGGTGTACGTGTGTGCATGCTCTGTGCGAGTAGAAGGTGCGTGTGTCATGTTTGTGTGCCAGTGTGCTATAAACTGGAAAATCTAGTGGGGCTCTGACTTCCCTTGGTGCTGGCTTTGTAGCACCCAGCTGAACATGGCTGTGGATCAATGTTGTCTGCAGTGCAAAACACACTTGCATACAACACACACACAGGCACAGTTGGACTTGTTTACGATTTAAACAGCAGGTGGCACAGATAACAACTACTTAATCCACAGCCATTTGGACGATTTGAACGTGATACTATCTATCTATCTATCTATCTATCTATCTATCTATCTATCTATCTATCTATCTATCTATCTATCTATCTATCAAGTATTGAATTTAGCATTTTGCCTGCTGGCATTGCACTCTGTAAGTTATAGACAAAATACCCTTACCTATGGTCATGAGGTCTGGATCGTGGCCGAAATAAAATGAGATTGTGGCTACAAGTGGTGCTGTAGAAATTTATTTCCCCAAAGGTTTTCTATGCTCTCCTTAGAAATAGGGTGAGGAGTTTGGTCATTGCAGAGGGTCTTAGAGTAGAGCTGCTACTCCTCTACATTGAAAGGAGTCAGTTGAGGTGGTTCAGGCATCTGACTAGGAGGCCTCCTGGACACCTCCTAGGTGAGGTGTTTTGGGTATGTCCTACTGGGAGGAGCCCTGAGGACAGATCCAGGACATGCTTGAGAGATTATATCTTTCAGCAGGCTTGGGAACACCTTGGTGTCCCCCCTGGAAGAGTTTGCTGGGGCGAGGAAGGCCTGGGCGTCTCTGTTTAGACTACTGCCCCCATGACCCGGACCTGGATAAGTGGCAGAAAATGGATGGATAGATGGAGTTATCAGCAAAATGTGTCAGATTTGGACTGATAATTACTGCTTCTGTTAAAGAGGGCTGCCCCATACTAAGCATTGTATCTCCCTACCCCTTATTTAGGAGACCTCTAAACAGCTGGAACGTGACTCCGCATGATGTTACCTTCATCATAGAGGAGGAGGATATTGAAGATGTAACATACAAATGACATATTAGAACATCACTTACCAAAACTGAAGCACAGATTTACTGGACAAGCTGTTAGTCCGATAGCTGTGTGTTCAGCCACATTCTTTGTCACTGAAAATAGCACAAAAAGGCATTAACACCGCTAACACAGTGAAGAGGTCCAGTTCAGGGACTTGAGCGTGACAAGTGACAAAGTGGGTGAGCTAAAGCGTAACATACTGCTAGTGGCTACACTGTGTCAGCATCAACTGGTCAGTCTAGAAGATGATGAAATGAAAAATGTAAGCATTTATAAGCGGTAATCAGGTGAACTAGAGAGAAATTCAGTTGAATTAGCTACAGAGACCAAAACTCTTTTTTGTATACCAGCTGTAAACGTCCTTATTTCTGCTTTAAAGCTGGGCATTTAAGATGGGGGTTTGTGGAGAATGATTCCCTTCTGGAGCCAACCTCGAGTGGCCTCCTGAGGAATGGCAGGTTTGGCATTTCTGCATTGGCCTCATTTTTCATCTTAGTGCCGCTCAGCTAAAAGACATGACAGTTCCAATGCCACTGTTTGATTGACAAGTACCAACACTCTGTGGTAATGACTCCTCAGACTAAGCAAAATCAAAAATCATAGAGAAACCGCGTTCTTAGAAATATCACTAGTTGGAGGTACTTGATTATGTGGCTATTATTTACTGCTCAATTCCTGAGTACACTATAATCGCCCTCACATTGCTGATTAGAGTTGAAGTGTGGGAAAGTTTTCTGGCAGGTAATTTCTCTATGACTGACAACGTTGCCCTCTCATTGTGAAAGCTGTCAGTGGACTTGTGTTTACTGCTGGCCAGCTGTGATGATGCACACACAACCCATTGCCTGGACTGCCTTTCAGTCCCTGCTGTGGCACCACAGGCCAGCACACCAGAATTGCTTTCAAAATCGTGTGTGTGTGTGTGTGTGTGTGTGTGCTTGGGGGGTTTGATTGGGGTTTGTATGCAGGTGTGTATTTGTGCGCATGCATCAATACATGTAAAGTGTTTATTGGCAAAGTGTTCTCCTCCCACATCTGCAGATCACTCATCCTCTGGGAGGCCTCCCCGGGCTTTCATCAAGCCACATGGAAAAGTGGGAAATAATTAAGGGGGTGAATGTTGTGAAGTGGAAAAGTATAGATGAGGTAGGAAGTACAGTGACACATAAAAGAGGAAAAGAGCGAGGAGATTGCGAACGATCGAGCAAAAGTAAGGAAAGCGAGCAAGACATGTGGCGGTGAGGGCTCTACCGGTCACCATAGCAACCCTTTAAAGGCCGATCCCCAATGCAATTAGAGAGGCTTTGAGGCAGCCAGTCTGAGGGCAGAGAGTATGAAAAATAATGGCAAGAAAGAACAGACAGACTTAAGGAAAACAACCCAGCTGCATGAATGAAAACCAGCTATTATGTGACCAAGTGTGTCAGTAATTGCATGGGGTAATTGTGAGGAGGCGTCCATTCTTCTACACTAGTTGTGGAAATCTGATAATGAGGATGGCAGGCACATGTATAGGTTTGTGCATGCAAACATTTATGTGCATCTTTGAGTGAGAGGAAAAAAAAATTCAATACCAGAGGCGTTTATAGATACCACAGGCCACAGATTCCAAAGACAAAAGTAAACTTGGACGTGTTAGCAACACTTCAACAAGACAAGGCAGCAAGAAAGAGGGAGAGAGTGGAGGCTGAGGTTTAATTCACAGCACCACCAAGGGATGGAGGCTTAGGCTCAGGCCACCGAGGTGATATTATCAATGAAATTAAACCTTCAGAACTTGGAAGTATTATTGCTGGCAATCCTCTCTAGTCCTGTCAAAGCCCATTAAGCACAAAAGAGCACAACCTACCCCGGCACAATGCGTATCCTTTTCTTTTGTGTACACAAGATCATTTATCATGCTTGCATAAGCGCAGTGTTGTTCATAAGCCGTGCATTTGCACTTTTATGTGCATAAAGTTCTGTTTATCAACTTAGATTTGTTTTTGAAAATGGGGTGTGCATCTCCTGACCTGGCAAATTCCCAGATGTAAATAGGTATACTCACAGACAAAGTGATTCCTACATTGCAGCTGCAAAACCCCAAACTCTGCTGTTAGCCCTTCTCTTCACTGAAGGTCTGCATTTATCTTTTTTATTTTGTATGCCAGTAGTAATTCCTCTCAGACAAAGGAGTATTAATATCACTATTTTACCTAATTTTTCCAGTCCAGTACCTCTTAGATGATGTGCCTTAATATCCAGTATATGAGCCAATGATGCTTTCTATAATACGTCTTTATTAGGCGTGAACAGTTGTGCTAAGTAATTTAAATTGACAAGTTTATATAGGAGCAATAACGAAAAATAGTCCATGCCTGAATGACAGATTGGTACTCAGTTGCTTATTTCAGTACTTTGGCAGTTATTACGTCTTTGAGTCCTCTTTGGTTCAGTCTCTGCAGGTTTTTCAAACCTAGATTAGGGCAGTTTATCCCATTCTTTTTTGGCACATCCTCTTAAGCTCCCTTAGATGGGAACTGCCAACTTCAGGTCTCTCTACAGATGATCTGTGGGGATTAAGTGTGGGCTTTGGCTGAGTCGCTCAAGGACTTCGCTCCTGCATTGTATAGGCTGTAGGCTTTAGTTCATTGTCATGCTTAATAGGTGCAAAGTTACCCCAGTCACACACTGCTGCACTCTGGAGTATGAGTTCTTCAAGAACATCTTCATATTTGGCTGATTTCATCTGATTCCCAATTCTGACCATTTTCTCTGTTTCTGTTGTTGAGAAGCACCTTCATACCATGCTGCCACTACCATGCTTCACCACAGGACAGTATTGGCCAGGTGATGGGCAGTTCCTGGTGCACTGCCCATCACCTGGCCAATACTGTCCCTATAGTTGGAGTTCTTTGCAAAGATTTCTCAAATTGTTGGTTTTAAATGCCATCAGGCAAACTCCATGCAAGCTATGCTTTTGAACCAAGAGTGGTTTCTACACTTTAAAATAAAAGCCTAATAGATGAAGTGTTGTTAATATGGTCGAGCTTTCCCCAGGTGCACAGAACTTGATGCTCCGTTAGAGTAACTATTTAGCTCTTGGTCACCTCCATACTTACTCACTTTAGCCAGACAGCCAGCCTTATTGTAAACTTCTTATAGTTCACATTTATTGAGGCCCCTATGCTACTAAACATAATCAGCTTTTTAGAACTGGTTGATACCTTAATAGCTTGTATTTTGCCCTGACATACGGTATGTAGAGTGGGATATTTATACATACAAGTTTATCTCTTTCTTAATTATATCCCGAAAAACACAGATACAATGTAATAATCAACGCTCCTGCTGCCACCGCAAATCTTTTGTGTCATCACTATGGGACAAAAACTATTTGACACAGGATTTAAATTTCTGGCACAGCAATAAACCTCCATGAAATCTGGAACTGATTAGATTTTCAGCCATGTTAAAAATGCTGACTGGCCACCAGGTGGCATTTTCTCCAAAAAATTATGCTTTTTGCCATTTCTGAGTAACTATTTGTCTGACGTGCATGAAACAAAAAACAAATTGTTAATGGGATTGTATATGTTCATGCTGACACAATGCTGTGCCTGCCATCATTGCCATCTGCTGCTGCTATAGCTGAAAATGGTAAAAGAAAAAAAATCAAGGATTAACTTTGCTTCTGCATACATCAGTTCTTAATCATCCAGCTGGCATAAAACTTAAAAAGAAACTGATCATGGCATCTAGTCTCACATCATGCCAAGTGGGCTTGGGTCAGGTCCCCATTCAAGAAGAAATTGGGGCTTTTTGGGGGGATATACCTTTAGTGTTTGTGCAGCAACTGCAGGAGCTAGTTATGTCTAATCATTTGCTTTGGTCCTAGATTGACTTTAGTCAAGCTAAAGAATAAAGCAAACAGGATGCCCAGTATTTAAATGACACCCACAAGTTACCACAGTGAAGGGCCTGACTACCTTAGCAAAGGAAAATTAGATATTTTTAAATTAATTTTTAGCTTCTCATGCCAAGATGAGGCCATGGTGAGATGTCTGTCATCCGTCTGTCTGTCTGTCCATCCATCTACGATTCACACCTCCCAGAGTATTGGTCAGATTCGAGTGAACCTAACACACAATGACCTCTAATGGGATTTCATCTAAATTGTGCTCAAGGTCAAGGTAACGTGTCATTTTAAGGACACTTTTCCATTTTCACAAGAATCACTACAAGAACTGAATTGTAGTCTTCATAAATTAAGTGTTTGCAAGCTTGGTTAGGGCCAGTCAAGAACTAGGACCGTTGTCCTGGACATGACTGTATGCAAGCCTCTTTGACTTCTCAGTAGATTTAAATTCTTGTTAGTTTGTGCAATACAGCCAACCAGTGACAAGAAAATTTATCACTGTCTTTCTGTACTCACACCTGTGGATTCTGATGGCTCACGAGCTGGTTGAGCTACCACATCACTGACGTTCTGGTTGTCATTATGGCTGACTGAGTGTAGATTGATTGGGAAAATGACAATTTCATCTTTTTAAAGTAAAATTTACACCAGTATAAAGTGTGTGTTCTCATCCTCTGATGTATAATTTGGCTTGTCAGCATAGTTCCTTCAATTTTGCTGTTAGATGGACTCAGATAGTGCCAGCTTACACTTGCCTGTCTGTATACTGGTACAGATAATGACATAACATGGAATAGCACAATATAAAAACATGACCATGCTTTTGAGATGGAAGACCTTTTTTGACGTGAACCCGGCTCTGATTGTAATAATGGTGTAAATGTCTAAATATAAAAGGAACTGGTTGCCCTTTCATATCACTCATTCTCTAATATTCCATACTTCATTCCTCGTTTCTATATTTCTCTTATTTTCCGCTTTTTCTACTCTGTACTTTCTCAATCCAGGATCTTTATCATTTTGCCTTCCCTTTATCTTTTTTTGTCTTTCACTTCCTTCACTCTTTCCCTACCTTTGCTTTCTCTGGCTCTCTTGTCGTGCCGGCTTGTTTTATTGCTTCATACAGTACCTCAAAGCCCTCAGTGAGTCTTTGCTTCTCGGTTCCTCCCCACACGATTTGCTCCCATTTTCGTTTTTGGACACCTTTTTCTCTCACATCTTTCGCCGACTCGTGTGTTTACACCCTCCGTCTGTCTGACGACCCGATCGTCTCCTTTCAATCTTTGTATTTGTCTTTCTCTGTTATTTTATTTCTTATTTCCTACCCCTCCACTCTGTTTGCGCCTCAACCGCCAAGTGTTATCCTTTCCTCCTCTTCTCCGTCTGTCTCTGTGTACTGGGTCCTGTCCTCAGCGCACAGCTTGGTTTACAAATGGATTATCTCTCCAAAGAAACACATAACCATCTCCAGACCTTGGTATTTAACCAGCTACAGCTAATTTATAGCTGCCATTTCTACAGATTGTTACTGGCAGTGTGATACCCAAATGCAAACACACAGTATACACGCATGTTTGACTGCAGTTTGTTGCCATGTCCAGTTGCCAAACAATGTTTCTTATAAGCACTCATCAGCACTTAACTAAATCAACTCTTTGGTTTTATGACAGGTAATTTGTTGTATGTTTTTTACACATAAGCGATATTACTTGCAGTGACCTCTCTCTTGATCCTCCTCTAAATTCTCGGCTCAGGTCCAAATATTTATTTGATTTCAGGTGAGCCTTTCTGGTATTAGTGATATATTAGCTTGTAGCATAAAAATGAAAGTTTATTATTCAGTGTGGGCTATGGCTTGCCCCCAACCCCCTAGCCTGATACAGTATTGGATAGGTTGGCTCAGGTGGTTAAGGCTTTTCAAAACTGCCCTTTTGTGGTGAATTATTTAGCATTTTCACAGAGGAAGCCTTCAGCAAAGGTTCAGGCCCGTCACACCAAGCCCATATTTCTGTCAGGGAAAAAGTTGTATCAACTGCAGTACCATGAACTTTAATCACAACACTGTTTGACCTGACATTTCTCATGGACTACACAGAAAGGTGCATTAAAAATAATTTTCAAAGCAGTGAAATTAGAGATTTGATCCTCATTCTCATAAAGATGGAGTTATTTTATTGAATTTTTAAAAATGTTGAACTAAATATCAAGTAAAAGCTTGCAGGCCTGTAAAGCAAAGGTGCACAGATTAACCAATTTATTGAAAAACAGTGGCATAATTAGATAAGTGTTACAGAAATCAGAGCTATATGTTCAACAGCTAAAGATTCTATCTAAAAGATCTGAATAAATTCTGAAAAATATGGCTGTCAAAAAAATTACCTAGTATAGCTAATTTTTCTCTTCTGTGTCTCAAGCATTGAGTGTGCTTCTCTGTAAGTGGCTCATTCCCACTGCATGCCGCCTGCTTCATGCCTTCCACAACATTTCCATCCCAAAAGAAACGTGAGACATGGACCTAAACCTGACAGTCAGAGCAACTGAAATGGTAATAAAAACAAAAATTCTTTGATAAACAACTGACTTATTATATTTACGTTTGTGTCAGTTGTTTATACATTTCACACTGAGGTTGGACAGTCTTCTCTGATCTGGTTCAGTCATCATATTGTACCCCTGTGTGATGGGCAATAACCAGTACCATCACTGGTTGAATGGATCGGGGCTTAAGTGCAATCATTAAAGTAGTGCTAGCCACCCTTCATAAAGCATACTATATGAATGTAATAATAATTATATCATTTTAATGAATTAATGGGGAAAAATCACCTTAGTTTACAGGCTATCGGCGATTACTCTCTTTGCTCTCTAGATCTCAGTAGAGCTCCGAGATTGTCCTCATCGTCCATCATTGCAACCCTCTTGTATTAGCGATGGGTGATACCGACATTTTTCCTTTTTGATACTTTTGGTACTTTATGGTACTTTTTCTTGGATACTGAAATTGATACCGATGCTTTTTGCCCCCTAAAGGAAAATCACAAAAGCAATATAAGATTTGAATGAAACTCATGAACATAAACACTTGAAAGGATCACTTATGAAATGAAAATAAAGTAGATCTACTGTATAATGAAATTAAATAAAAATAAGGATGAAAACAATCTTTTTAAAATCATAATAAAAACAATTAGACTTCAAATTAATACAAAATGAATTACATTTCTTAAATTGAAAGCTCAGCACAGTGCTCAAGAACCTGCATTAAACCAGTGAAACATCCTAACACATCATCATCACCAACACTAGCGGCATCATCCTCAACATCAGCAGCAATAACATCATCATCAACAAAACGCAACATGATAGTTTCACTCTTTTTTATTACACTGAAATAGAATTCGGATATTGACCTTATTCTGACTTCTCATCATCCTTTGTGTGACTTATGAACAACACTTTGTCACTAAGCAGGCACCAGTGTTTTTTAGTGAAAACAGCTAATGCTCATTCAGCTCTTCTTTTCTTACCTGTCTTTCTTTTAATTACTAAGGAAGCTCACAGTCAGCTCAGATTCTGAGCTCAAAGTGAGTGAGGACTGAGGCAGTGCTTGACCTTCAGCTCTGACATCTGATAGGCTGCCATAATCACGTACTATGGAAGACCATCTAAATTATGCCCGGGCTGCTTGTCACACAAAAATATAATGCCTAAAACTCTCAGAAATGAAAAGAAAATTGCACATTTTTTATTAGTACATTGGTATCGTGATATTTCTCCAAAAAGGTCGACCGGTGCGATATGCCCATCCCTATCCTGTACACTTGGTAGGTGTAGGTGGTGCCAGGCACTCAAGGAAGCAGAAAGTTGAGACTAAAATTTTTTAAATGAACAGTTCTCATACTTTGGCTAGAAGTCATTTCTCTCCTGCTTCCAAAACAGACAGATGTACAGCCTGTGAAGAGACGAGACTTGCAATTTCATGAGGGGCCCTGGCCGCTGCCTCCTGAGAGCTGGCAGGCCCTAGCCCAGAGTAATGTATCAAAATGAGGCAGCTGCAGTGACAATAATCCTCCACCTAAAACAGCCAAGAGACAGTTTGCAAAGGAAATCTCTCTAAAAGTACTATTTCTAGCTATACGGCATGTGATTAGCAGCTCAATAACCAACTGAAGCTCATTCTAAACTCCATCTGTACACAGACTTATTACTGCTTTGGAGTTGTTTTAATTAGCTGGACAACTATGTATTTTGTCATGACAGTGGTTTTCTTAAAGCAGCAGCTAATAAAAGTTCACTATGTAACAATGGCTAACTTGCTTCAAATTAGCTCTGCTCTTCAAGCTTACTTTGGGCATTTTGTTTATGATAGCAAGGAATTGCAAAATTTGCTTAAAGTTATTTTTTCTATATAATTGCCATTTATATAATGTCATAGCTAAATGCAAAACTTCATCATCAGCTAATACAGAGAAGATACGTGACCTGCGCAGTGTGTACTTCCAGTCCCGTCTTGTTGCTAATGTCGGTACAACAACACTTAGCAACGCTACTTCAATGCATTGCGCAGTACAGAGTTTCTGTTGAAATTAAATATAATATATAATAATAATATAAAGCATTTATGCAGCACGGTGGCTCAGTAGTTAGCACTGTTGCCTCACAGCAAGAGGGTCCTGGGTTCAAACCCAGGCAGGGCCCTTCTGTGTGGAGTTTGTATGTTGTCCCCATATTTGTGCAGGTTTTCTCAGGCGCTCCAGTTTCTCTTGCCGTTACAAAACATGCTAGTGTAATGCTGCCCATCAGCCCAGGACACTCTCGTAAAAGAGATCCTTAATCTCATGAGTTCACTTCCTGGTTAAATAATGGCCAATAAAATTTACTTCGCAACTCCATGCATTTGTTGTTCACATTTCTGGCCTGTCAGTGGCATCTTTTCAGTATGTCTGCAAAATAAATCATTTGATTACTTGTGTTAAAAGGAAGTTCTCTCCTTTTCATAATAAAATATTGTCAGTTACAGACTTTTAAAGTACAAACTATATCTTTTTAAGGCCCACTAACTTGTTTACTGTTAGAAAAAGTAATAATATTTATAGCTGAAACAGACTATATTGGATATATTGGTGTTTAATGAACTTTTTATGTTGGGCAGTAATAAAAAACAAATTTACATGTACCAGATAATTTGGTTCAAGGGCAGCTCAAATTCAGAAATATTTATTGAGTAGTAAGTTGTGTAAGTGTGTAAATCTTGGCCATGCTATATTGATCAGATGAGGTCACATCCTGCTCAATAGTTACTGTTGTGCATCTGATTTAACACAATACACACAATAAAAACACATCATTACATCTTTAATAGTTATATCTGCTTCTCTCCCAGAAGTCATGCCTTCTTACAAAATTTGTGACATGCTGTCCACTTCTGCACATGTCCCAAAACATGCATGCAGGTACAGCTACAACAGTCATATTTCCCCTCCTGACCAATGTTTAAACTGCTGACTTACTGATGACCACATTATACAACTACATGAAAAACTAAATTCAAATATACAATACGTTAGCAGACCTAAAAGTGATTTTTGTACGACTGTCAGAAGGACCCGTTGTAGTTGTTTACGTGTTGCTAGATGTTTGTTATACCCACAGCATATTCAGACCCGGAGGTGAGTCATCATGTACCTTCTTTATGGCTAACTTGTTAGCAAATGACTTTTCTGATCAACAGTTCTTTTTGGTTCCCACCAACTCCTGTGGGAAATAACTTTGTCTGCTGCAAACAAATGCTGAGTTGGTAGTATAAAGAGAGTTTTTTTGAACTTTTTGTTTAAAACAGCTAGTCATCAAAAAGTGAACTAACTTACAAAACTCCCTAAAGCTATGGAGAACTTTAGATTTGAGTAATAATTCTTGGTGGATACACAGTTCCACCACGGTTGCCACTGTTTATAAGATTATAAGCCATTTAAAGTAGGCAGTTAATTAATGGCAACAAATGCCTCTTTTAAATAGCATTAATTGATATTAAATCAGTTATAGCTTTATTTATTTATTTCACCTAAAGGGATGTGTATTTCTTGAAAATATTAGTTTCAGAAGGATGACACTGACCAGTAATATTTAGAGAAAGTTCATTAGTTCATTAAAGTGACTAGGAAGCATTTTACTTTTTCAAGTTTGCTTAAACACATGCAGTAGTTTTCATCATAGTCACCATTTTCTATTGTTTTTGTTTAAAAGTTTGAAATTAGAAGATTTGCTAGCAATTTAATCACCTAATTCACACCTCTATTAATGAAAAAGCTAAGCTGAATTATAAATAATATCTGTTAGATCTTCATTAGAGCTCTAATACACTATGGGAAGAATTGCAACCTCTTCTGCATTCTTCTGCTGTTATGTCATCATAAGTAGTATTCACAGCTGCAAGCAAAGGCCCCAGAGATTTTGTGGTTTGTGATACTTTCTACCCACACAAAGCAGGTTTTCAATAGGATTCAAGCACGGGGAAAACAGTGAAAGGAACTCCATCAACATTCTTGGACTGGCCCCAAACCATTTAGTAATAACAGCACCATAGTGGAAGCTGACATTTCTCAGACAATGACAAAAACTGGCAGGCTATTTCTCATCAAATCTATGTCAGTCTCAGGAATAAGATCCTTGTAAAGGTTGTCCAGGAGAGTCAGCTGGTGTTGGCTCTAAGGCCAAATGATGGGACTGTGCATTCTCATGCAGTCAGTTGAAACACACGTTGTTTCATTTCCACCATGCAACCCTATCCTCTATGGGTCACTGGTTTATATTATATTTATTTATGATATTTTGCCACACCTTCTGCCTATTGCCAGTTTGGCATAAAGAAATATATGTGTGATGGCTTTAATTTGCTTCTCGGTGTGTTATTCCCTAAAATATCAGGAGCAGCAACATCAACAAAATCACATGAAATATACAATATATTGTTTCAGTTGCAGCAAAATACACATAACCCTAATTTCCCTCTACAACTACAGTAAATATATAGGCCATAATTAAAGGAAAACCCATGACACTGTACAAGAGATAGCTGGTAATGTGTGAGTGGAGCCCAAATATGCCTCACCTGCACATACTGGTACAAAAGCTCTATTACGCCTTCACATTTCCTCTCAAAAGATCCTTTGTAGAGTTGCTTCACTGTCACCTTATGACTTTTCAGCACTCTACAGTAGACAGGCTCGCAGAGCTGATACCTGAAATTGCAGTCTGAATCTCTCTTAGTGTTACGACATTATTTGCAATGATCATTTTACAGATCTCCTTTACCTGCTAGAGTTTAAAGAGTTATTTTCTGCCACCATCATTAGATTGTTGTGTGGTCCTAAAAAAATAAATAAAGCATAGCGCATCTGTTACATTATTACTGGAGCTGGAAAAGAATAAAGAGTTACGGCTGAATGATTACATACCTGTTTTACCTATTTGAATAACTGATGATGCAGAAATTGCCTATTTTTTTGGATACCCCTGGTGACCACCCTCTGCTACCATGGTTGATCACAAGTGTGGGATACGTCTATGCCTTTGAGTACTATGTCAATATTTTTGTGGAGTCCAAAAACCAGCAACTGCTGATATATTCTCAGAGTTGAGTTTACAAACAAAGCAATCTGATGGAGATTACCATGCAGCCTCTAAATGAACAAACAGGTAATTTATGGTGGTTTCTGTGAAAAACAGGCATCACCTGGCAAGCCAAGCCTATCATGGGCTAGTTAGCTCAGGTGTTTGTCAGACACTGAAATGGAGACTTGAAGGGAGTTCTTCCTTCTCACCATCGTCAAGTGCTTGCTCATAGGGGTTCATCTGATTGTTGGGGTTTTCACTCTAATACTGTAGGGTCTTTATCTTGTAGTGTACAGTGCCTTAAGGTGAGTCTTGTTGTGAATTGGTGCTAAATACAATTGAATTGAATTGAACTGAATTGAATTGAATTGAAAACCGGTGCGTTGTTCTACAGTTCTTAACATCAACCTGGTCTTTGTGGGACTGCATTTTCTAGTCATATATATATTTGTCAGTGTCAAGAGACAACTTTTCATTCTAGGTCAGAACAACACAGAGAAAGGAGGCCCTAGCATTTAGTGCTATTCAGCAGTTGCAGTTTAGAAGTTATTTACCTAGTTGTATTCTTAAGAGGGCAGATCACTAAATTCCCACTAAAAAGATAAGTAGTTGCTGCCAAATTTAAGTGTTGATGGACTTTGCCAATTGCAGATTGCCAATATATTCATCCAATCATCCAGCTCTACTTTCCACTTATCCTTACGCCTCTTCCTTTTCCATGGGCCTCTGTGAAACATTTATAGAACTTGACAGCAAGAGTTGCAACAGTTTGTGAAGATGGAGGAAACCGCTGAGAGAAAATGATTTAGGAGGCATCCACACAGGATCACGCTGATGGTCAGTCTCTGTAAATACATAAATACTGTTCAGATATTTAATAGTTTCTACATATATGCTCAATATCACTGCACTTTATTTCTAACCAGGACTGCTAAATAATCAAGCCTGCTTGTCTTTTTTCCTTTAGTTTGAGTGTACCTTTCAGCTGCTAACTTGTATTCTCCACCAAGGGGTTACCACAGCAGATTAATCCGCATTGGTTTTACGCCAGATGCCCTTCCTGACGCAACCGTCCATGGTGAGACGGGCTTGTGTCCCCACCTGGAATTGAACCAGGGACATTTTGCTTCAAAGGTGAATGCGCAAATCATTACGCCACCGGGGACCTTTTAATTTTTTTGTTTAATGTCCTCTATTGTGCTGTTTATATTTACCCTAATGTGTCTCTTAGCTGAGTAGTACCATGGTCCTGGAGAAACATTATTTCATTTCATGTATCTCCTGTACATGCTTAAAATGACAATAAAGAGCCTGCTTACCTACCAAGTGGATATTCCTGGCTCCAGCTCAGTAATGTTCTAATGCAGTGGTTCTCAAACTTTTCTGGCGCACCCCACTTCAGAAGCTGAAAAAAGTTTGTGTCCCACACAAAAAAAGCATATCCCACACCCTAGAATCACTAAAAATGATCCACACTGAATTTTACTTTAATAAAGGTGCATATGATCAGTGCAATAGCATCAGCAAACATTTGCTTGTTTCTTTTTCCATAAAAATGTTACATTTATTCACTTTAGTTTAATTACTTATTCGTTTACCAGGTTGGCCACGCCCCACAGTTTAAGAAGCACCGCTCTAATGTTTTACCACCTTGTCATACATCAGTCAGCAGTATCCTTCCCCCTCATTGGTCGTCACTTAAGTCACTTGACTTGAAGTTGAGAAAAGTTTAAGTCGGGACCCACCCACTTGACATCTCCAGCGGTTATCGTCACTTGAAGTCACCAAACGTCATTGACCTCTCTGGTCTCGCCATGTCACTGGAAATAACTTCCTGTGCGGACACCCCTTTGCAGTCGTAGGTTTAGTAGACAGCAAGTACCACTGGTTGAAATAAGACACGAGGAACTTCTTACTTCATAATAAAGCTCATGTTGCGACTGAAACACATTGATCAATTTGCTAAGCTTTAACAGTCCTCCTGTATCAGAGCAGCTTATAAAATGTGGACATTTTGACAGATTTATTACTAAAATAATTGATTAAACATATTTTTGGAGAGTAAAACTATCCAGCAGAGAAGGACTTCATCTGTTTTGATCAAGATATATACAGCCAACGTTTGTTAAAAATTTGTACATTATAGCTTATTCACTTGCATAAATGATTTGCAAATTACAACAACGAATTAGGAATGCTCTTTCTCTTGTGCAAAACTGTCATTCAAGAGCTGAGAAAAACTTAACAGTTTAACACTGGGTTAAGGTTAAGATAAAATGGGTAATAGAGAAGTACTGGTTATGGGAAGAAGTGCAATAAGGGGAAATGAAAATAAATGTAAATTGATGTAATGTCCTTTGAAGTGATGAAACCACGACTTTGTGTTGTGTGTAATTTTGTGCTTACAGTTCAGTTAGTCTTCTCTGAAGGTTAACACCTTAAATAATCCCTGATGTTTCCTCCAAAATGCATGAGTTTGTTTTCCACTTGATATGTTTGATTGTTGCTTCATGTTTAGCAAATGCAGAACGCAACGCATAATACAGAAAATCAAATGTATAATTCAAAAGAAATGTTTTCAAAGCTCTGAGACCTGCGGCCATGAACTTGCACCATGGATTTTTTAATACTGGAGTTGTGCTATACATTCTGAGTGTACAGTATCTGAGGAAGTGTGCTGTGTACAAATCATAGAGGGGGGGCAACATCCACATATCATTATTAAACCACACCTGCAGTGCCTGTGATTATTGTATATTGCATGCATTAGAGGATGGATGACATGCTACAGTTAAATATTTGCAGCTGAGGAAGCAGAAGCTGCAGAGGAAGTGATGAAGATGGATGGGGAAGTGTACCAATGGGACCGCGTTGGAGCAGAGGGGGGGTGTTTTGAAGGGCTGGGTGGGATTCTGTTTGACAGAACATATAGCAAGTGCTAAACACACACATGTGGCCCAGACAGGTGCTGCGGTCACAGCCATAGCCTGAGTGAGAGAAAGAGGCAGTGTGAAAAATTGATGTGCCCTACTTACAGCAGCTGAGCAGAGAGAGGAGCGGGAGGCAGTGGAGGCTGAAACGATGTTAGATTTTAGCAAGTAAACCATGTTGTGTTTTTTTTTTGTTGTTTATTTTTTCATCTTTTGTGCATTACATCACGCCAATTTGTTTTGGGCGTGGGTGTGCGCCTGTAAACTTGTTTAGCTCCATGTTCTGTTAACATGCAGCGTGGCTTTGTTGCTCTGATGGGTTTCTTCCACATTTGTGTGTGTTATTTGGTTTCAAACTAGATGTTCCTCACTGCTGCTCCCCTATTAATTTTATATCCTTAGCTTTAATCTGGCCAAAATATAAAGACTTCCCTCCTTTTGCACTCTTCCTCCACTCTGGAGGCCTGGGCCACGCAGCTCTCATTAGCCCATCTCACGCTCTTCGGCACTGTTTGACCAAGTGAAGCCCTTTAGCTGCTGTCCTCCTATTTAAACGAGGCGGGGCGAGTACCTGGTCCCTGAAGGAGTCAGCAGAATGGAAACCGCTGCATGTTAATCAACACCCCCAAGCTCCACATGGAACAGCTAAGGAGCCGTGCCGCTTTAGCCCCTTTACCCCAAAGGAATAACTTAATGACCAAAAAGGATTTATGAGGGTTTACGCTGCCGGCCACATAGAGTGTTGAGTATTTGAATTTATGCTGCTCTCAGCAGCTGACTTAATGCACTGTAGTGACCATGACTCACCTGAGGGCTGAGATAACTATTAAAGAAAGCCAGCTCATGGCATTCAGCTCTCATCTTTTCTACTTGTTAGAATAAACTGCTGGTGGAATTTAAGGTGCACAAGGAACACAAATTTGCGACACTGGATTTTCCCATCACGCGCAGATCACCTGTTAATCAGGCCTTGATTGTTTACATCCGGCTTTCTTGTCATCCATCCGCCTTCTCCAGTGACGGCATTCCCATTTGATTGACGGGACTCCCTACATCTAATCTCACAGCTATGGCAGCATTTGATTATCCTTCCAAAAGTATATGTGTAACATCACCATGGGAGCACTGTAACACAGAGAGAGATGCAATGCATTAAGTCTCAGGTGACAAACGGGCTCAGCTAAAACATGCTGTCATGCAGAATGACACATAATGAGAACACGCTGCTGATGTGATGGGCAAACAGAGCTATTGTGTGAAATGACACACATTGTAAGATTAGGTGGAATACTTAAAAGAAATATTAATAATAAGAATTTTGCGACATCTATAAAAATAGATACATCAAGAACAAAATACCCAGCCTGCTTAGCTCCACCCTCCTGCTGACCAGAAGCTGCTCAGACACTTTGCTGTTAGTGCAGAGATAGCAAAGCTTATATTTCAGTGTGGCCTGGTGTAGTCAGACTATCTCAGAATGCAAGAGAGTTGTAACTAAAGCCATACCTGCTCAGACACGGCCTGAGGTTACAAGGTCCACATCAGATGACAGACAAGACACACAGACAAGGAGAACGAACAGGCCTCTCCACAGGAGCAAAACACTAGAAAAGAAAACCCATTCATCACCCCTATTATTTAAAAAAAAAATAATAAACAGAATAGAATATATTGCCTTTATTGTCACTGAAGCAGACCTTACAGTGAAATTAATAGCGCTGCTCCACCAACTAGTGCTCCACCAACTAGTGCATAAAAATAAAATAAATATTTATAAAAATAATAATTAAAAAATAGAAAAGACAGTTACATCATTCACACATTCACCAAATGTCTCAACATAAAAATGAGAACATGATAAAATGAGAGTCTGGTAAATACATGTTATAAAGTGCACTGTAGTGTTGAGATTAATTTTAAAAAAGTGGCTCAGTGATTTAGTGACTGTTTATAGTTAGAGTTTATAGTTCTGATGGCTCTGTGAAAGAAACTGTTTCTGAGTCTGGATGTGCGATTTAGTAGTCCTGTAGCACCTCCCTAATGGCAGCAGCTGAAACTGATTATGGCCAGGGTGTGAGGGGTCCTTTATAATGTTCCTGGTTCTTTTGAGATAGTGGGATGTGGCAGTGTCATCCAGTGCAGGCAGTGAGCAGCCAGTTATTTTTTCAGCGGAATGCATGAGACGATGCAGGGTCTTTATGGCTGCAGGTTTACATCCTGCAAACCACACCGTCAGGCAGTACGTCAGGATGCTCTCAAGCAGAGTGGTAGAAGGCCACCATCAATGTCTTCTCCACGTTGTTCCTCCTCAGCAAACTCAAGAAGTGTAGATGCTGCTGGGCCGTTTTTGTGATGGCAGTGGTATTGGCAGTCCAAGAGAGGTCCTCAGAGATGCGGACCACCAAAAATTTAAAACACTGGACTCTCTCCACACAGACACCATTAATCAGCTGAGGTGCGGGGTCCCAGTCTCATTGCCCTCTGAAATGAGACCCACCACAGTTGTGTCATCAGCAAATTTAATAAAAGTGTTGTTCTGGTGGGCTGGAGTACAGTCATAGGTGTATAGGAAGTAAAGCAGTGGGCTCAGTACACAACCTTGAGGGACACTGGTGCGAGAGATGGAAGAAGAGAGGTGGGGGCCGAGTTTAACGCTCTGTGGTTGGTTTGTGAAACAGTCTTATCTAGATGCAGGTGGGGGTGGAGAGGCCCAGGTGGAGCAGCTTGTTGGTGAGAATATCTGGGAGGATATGGTGTTGAATGCTAAACTACAATCAACGAAGTGCATCCTCACGTAGGTCCCAGTGTGCTCCAGATGGCTCAGTGCGGTATCAATTCCTATAGCAATAGCATCCTAGGTGGACGTGTTAGTCTGGTATGCAGGCCAATAGACTGGCTTTAATTTACTACTTCATGATGACTGGTATTAGAGCAACTGGTCTGTAGTCACTGAGGTCACCAGAGGCTGGCTTCTTTGGCACTGGATGATGATGGCAGATTTTAGAATTATTAATCTTAACTAACAACATTGTTTTACGATATTGATAAAATACTTGAAACATTCTTTAAAAAAAATCTCTTGACCTCCCAGCATTGCAGATCACAAAATGAAAAGTACTAATGGTATTGTCTGGATTAAAATCACAATATGGATTAACTGTTCTTTTAATTAGCCATAAATGTCAAGGTTTAAGATATAGCCTGCGTATAAATTTGTAGTGTATCATGATGGTGATGGTTTAGATTTCTGGATGACCATACGATATACCAAAGAGTGGGGCAAGTGTTAAAATCTCGATTACAGAGGATGAAAAGAGGTAGAGGTTTTTGTAACCGTAATTATAATTATATGGTTTATGGACAAAAGTATTGGGCCAACTACACATTATACATGCATACATTCAGAAGCTTTTATGATATCTCATTTTAAATCCATAGGCATTAGTAGGTCAGACACTGATATTGGACAAGAGGACCTGGCTTGCAATCATCCCTAAGATGTTTGGTAGGGTTGAGGTTAGGGCTCATGTGGGCCAGTTAAGTTCTTCCATTCCAAACTCATCCAACAGTGCCTTTATGGACTGTGCTTTGTGCACTACGGGACACTCATGCTGGAGCAGAAAAGGGTCTTCCCCAAACTGTTCCCACAATTTTGGAAGCATATAATTGTCCAAAATGTCTTGGTAAGCTGAAGCATTGACATAACCAGAAAAGCAACCCCTTTGTGTTATCCCACCTTCATCAAACTTTACAGTTTGGACAGTGCAGTCAGGCAGGTAACAATCTTCCAGCATTCACCAAGTCCAGACTTATGTAATAGACCAAATGGACCAGAGAAGCACAATTTGTCTCTCCACAGCACACACTGTAAGTACTCTTGAGTCCAGTGGCAGCGTACTTTACGCCACTCCATCTGACACTTGGCATTGTGTTTGGAGATGTAACGGTTGCATGCAGCTGCTCAGACATGTAAAACCCATGCCATGAAGCATTCGGTGCACAGTTTTTGTGTTGATGTTAATGCCAGTGTAGGTCTGTAACACTGCAGTTATTGAGCCAGCGGAGCGTTGGTGATTTTTTCACAAAGTGTCCCTCAGCACTTGACCAACCTGCTCTGTAACTTTACATGATCTGCCACCTCGTGGTCTGAATTACTGTGGTCCCTAAATGTTTCCAATTTTCAGTCATACCACGGTTGATTATGGAATATCTAGAAGAGAAGAAATTTCACAAATTGACTTGCAACAATAGCATCCTAAAACTTTACTTTGCTCGAATTTAGCGAGTTCTTTAGAATGACCCATTCTTTCACAAATGTTTGTAAATGCAGACTGCATGGTTAGGTGCTTGATGTTATACACCTGTGGCAGTAGGACTGAATGAAACCCTTTAATTCATTGATTAAGAAGTGTGACCCAATACTTTTGCCCTTACAGTAGCCAATGTGTATCTTTGGTGGATAATTCAGTACCTTTAAAGGTACCCTGTACAAAAAGAAACTAGTGCCCGAAAGGTCAAATGACCACTGCAAATCTGTGCTGATGCCTTGTTACACAATAATATCTTGGAAACTCTGAATGCCTTTCTTATTCCAGTATGTAACAAATATTGGTCTCCCATCTATCAAAAGGGAAACAGATGAAAGACTTGGTTGAAAATTTTGGAAAAATGTTGCTTTCTGCAATTCACAATGCCGTTGTTCCAAAGTCCACTATCTTCAGGAGGATATGCGTAAATACATCAAATTCAAAAAGCTGTGTGTAAATTGTTCTTCAGCAGGGCACCGTGTTCCTGAAAGATGGTTTGAGACATTTCTAGCTGATGTGTGCATAAGTAAGATGCCAAAGCCCCAGACTGACCACTGGTCTATGGTGAAGGTGTTTTTGTAGATTTGCTGGCAAATGGCACGACATTTCATACTGTTTATTTAATAAGTCACATTTCAAGTTTGATCAGTGGATTTTTGCATGAGTGAAGTGAGTCTGTCTGAATGTGTTCAGTTTGGCTGTGATAAATATATTACGAATTTTCGCTGACACTCCCTTATAGAAAAAGAGAATACAAAACAGAGGGTGCTATTGGCAGGCATTATAGGAAATATTTCTTTGGGGTAACGATGGAATAACTGGACGGCTAAAGAGCCAATGTGACTGATCGCTGCTAGCGTTTTCCCAGCTGGCTCGCGAGTTAACACTCAGCTCAGTAATTGTAGTGGTTCAATAACTGTGTGCCCAAAATCCTCGCACCATCTTTTTTGTGATGATAAACTAAACACCTTCTGTTGTTAACAGACCTTTATGCTCTACCATATGTGGAAAGTTTGTTATATTTCATTATCAGACATTTAATGTTTGCTAAGTGAAAGTTCTGATGGAGAAATACAGTATGTTTAAAATGTCATTACTTAACTGAATATAGTTTCAGCACCTGTTGTCTCTTCCTGAAGTCTTTATCGGTGTTATGTTTGTCCTTCTGCCTCTCTTTTAAAGCATTCCTTGAATAGACTCTTTTCTCTGTGGATGCGAGGCGTGCAGGGTAATTGAAAGGGGGCAAGTCAAACAGATGGAGATGTGTCTGTGTGTGTGGTGAGGGGGACGGTGGCTGGCAGGAGTTAAATGACTGGATATGTTAACTCCCCAATGAGGGCCAAAAGCAGAGCTTGCCAGATCCCACACTCTTACACACACACAGTCACGAACATGTTCACACCTTGCCAGGTGCTTTTTATTCCATTTCGGCTGCATTCATCTATATGTTGGAGGGCTGGTGTCTAATTGTTTTCATTCGCCATTTATCTCTCTGTTCTCTACACATTGCCCGTGACTCTATTCCCAAACAGCCGCCTTCTTTATCCAAGCCGTCGTCCTGCATCTTCACATCTATTAATTTAGGTAGGAGACTTTGCTTCAGGACACCCTGTCCAGCCCAGTGTCATGGCAAAGCATGAAACAGCCGTGTAATGTAAATGTAATCAGATTTTTGTGTGCGTAGGCAGGGATGTTTTGTCATTGTAGGCAGCATGACTTTAAAAGTAATGCATTTTGGTAGAAAGAACGTTCTGTGCCTGGGAGGGTCACCAGAAAGTGCTAACCATTCTGATCTCTTCCAGCTATACTTAGGTCCACAAGTTTTAAGGCAATGACACTTTTTTCTAGCATTGCCTCTGTGCACGACCACAGTGGATTTTAAATCAAACAATCCAGATGTGATTAAGGTGAAAACTTCCAGAAAACTTAATTCAAGGGGTTTAATAAAAGTATTGCATTAACTGTTTAAGAATTGCAAACATTTTTAGCTCACCCAGCCGAAGAACGACGAAGCGTCTGCCGTCCATCCGTCCATAAGTCACAAAATCGCTGCTCCTCCAAGGGTATTGGTCAGATTTTTGTGAAATTTACAAACAACGATAACCAATGGGTCCTCATCCAAATTGTGATTGAGGTCAAAGTCATAGTTGTCATTTTACAGGCACTTTTGCATTTTCACAAGAATTGCTACTCCTAAGAGTATTGGTCTGGATTGTAATATTCATAAAATTAATGCAATTTTCACATAAATGGTATGGTTTGGTTCATCTGTGGCTAAGTATTGTCTTAAGTTAGCAACTATTAGTATATTTAGTATACACATGCTGGTAGATTTGTGATGGTTCTCTTCTTTAGATGATAATATCTACTGTTAATAGAGCTATGATAGCTTTTGAGCGTCTTTCGCCACACATGTTGCATACGACTTTTATCCTGCGAGATGGTGATGATCATCATCATACTGGTCATAATTATGGAGGGAGTGATGAACAAGATGAATCTGTCATGCATTTAACTGTTTGCGAGTCTCTTTGACTTCTCAGTGGATTTTAATGTTCATTTGTCTGTGGAATACAGCCAACCAGTAACAACAAAACATACCACTTTCTTTCTGTACTTCACGCATTACATCAACCTGCCAGCTGTGATGGATCATGAGCTGGATCAGCTACTGCATCATCGTCATTGTGGTTATACGCAGTCCCTCATTTTCAGAGGCTCAAAAGTAACTATGAGTCAATGTCCAGAAATTTATGAACATGCTTGTTTTGAAAATGTGTTTAGAAATAAGCAGTTCCATGCAGGACTCAAACTGGGAAATGACTTACCATTCTTCACGCCCCTATAAAGAAATCGCCTCGTGTCCATGTACATAGATTAACAGATATGAAACTGAGGAGATCAAAAAAAGCGGGAAAAAAAACATGCTCTTGTAAATGAAGAAGGTTAGATTTGTGTCTAGAAATGCAACGACCAGCAGATTAAATGTTGTGAGTCTGCATTGCACTGCCAATCTAAATTCTAAATTCATTCATTTCTGGAGTTTTTTTTGATAGCAGACTTTGTTGTTGTCAATCAGCTTTAACATGTTAGTAGGATAAGACCTGAAAGCTGGACATAAACTGTGATATTTTTAAAAAAATCTTGTTCAGTTAAGTCATATTGTATGTTTTAATTGTCCCTTTTGCACAGGTTTTGGACTCTTAATTTAACCTCAGCGCCCCATGTTGTCTTAGTCCAGAGGCAAAGGCAGTTCTGCTAAAGTTTAGTCCAGTAACCTGAAGAAAGACAGTCTTAGCTTACTGAGCACCTCTGATAATATTTTTGTCCATTCGTTCTCACTGCGCCTCCATTTAGGCACTATGAACAACAAGATTTATAGCCAATGAGGCAGTTTTGATTGTTTACATATTCCAAATCAGAATTTTCCGCTTTGTACCAAAAATCTGCCAAACTGTGAATTTTGTGCACTGTTGCATTTCTAGTCTCCAGCTCTCACTTCATCCGCTTGCTCTTTGAGATTTGCCATTGGCATTCTCAGACAGTGACAGATCGCAGGAGGAGAGCGAGATGGAAAGATGTGGTGAGAAAGAGAGAGGGGAAGAGGAGAGAGGGAGAGTCTTGATGTTTTGCTGCTCTTGTGTTCTAAAGGAAGGTTTCTCCTTTATCAACAGTCTAACAGGCTGCTGGGCTCAGTCATCTGGCTTTTTCCTCGACTGTTTACTGCTGGGTGTCAGGGCCCACACAGTTGATGGCGTGCACACTTTTATATACACACATCTTTCTTTCATGCTCCAACATACGCGCGCAAACAGACACTTTACTCAACAAAAAAGTGCTGTCACCCAAAACAAACATTGACAAATACACCCAGCGGAATTGTGAATTTTTAACAGCTCATTGATTCCACAAAGTATCTCTTTTTTTGCAAAACTAGAGGCCATTTTTTCTTCCACCATATTACCAATAAACCTTGTGTGCCTTTGGAACAACTCAGAAAACCCCATTTCATCTCTGAGTCTTTTCAAGCTTCTGTCCTCTCCTTGACTGTTCATTTAAGGATTTAAAGGAGCTTCGTCAAGGAGCGCAGAAAATAATCCAGTGTTTCAATAATCCTGAGTGAGTGTACGCACTCAACCAGTCATTCTCACACACGTCCACTCTTACACATACATCAGTAAAGCTGCAGACACACTCACCAACGTACACCTGATGCAGATGCTCAGTGTGTTTCTGATAACCTGCAGGGATTGCCCTGCAGTGTGTGCCAATCATTCACCATCTTTATTGCAATCTTTGTGGCTCCTCATTTGGTAGGATTTGTCACATGTGAACCGAATCGTTGATGGTCTCCATACTTTTGGAATACTCCGGGATCTTCTGGCCTTTTTTTCCCCCGTCTGCTGTTTTCATCTGGGAAGAAAATGAATAGGCCTGTCAATCAGCCTTAGCTGGCCACCTGGAAATCACAGGACTTTATTCAAAATACTTTGTATGCCATTGCTTTGTGGTGCCAAATGAATGATTACAATCATCACTGAGTGTGATCCCTGAGGCACAGAATATTATAATATTTGGTGTAAATTAGCAATAACTAATATTTTGATTAAAACTACTTCAGTCAGGATTTCTACACAGGCATACCTGTTCATCTGCTCATTCACAAATGTATAATTAGCCAATCACATGGGAGCAAATATATTCATTTAGGCATCTAGACATGGCCAGGATGACCTGCTAAAGTTCAAACTGGGCATCAGGATGTGGAAGGAAGATGATTTAAGTGACTTTGAACGTGACATGGTTGATGGTGCCAGACAGGCTGGTCTGAGTATTTCAAAAACTGCTAATCTATTGGGATTTTTACTCCCAAACATCTTTAGAGTTTACAAGGAACAGTCTGAAAAAGAGAAAACATCCAGAGAGCAGCAGTTCTCTGGCTGAAAATGCTTTGTTGATGCCAGTGGTCAGAGGAGAATGACCTGACTGCTTTGAGCTGAAAGGAAGGAAACAGTAAGTCAAATAACCACTCGTTTCGAACAAGGTATGCAGAAGAGCATCTCTGAATGCACAGCATGTTGGACCTAGATGCAGATGGGCTACAGCAGCAGAAACCCAATCTAGTTGCCTCTCCTCTCAGCTAAGAACAGGAAACTGAGGCTGCAGTTTTCATGGGCTCACTAAAATTAGACAATAGAAGATTGGAAAAACATTACCTGGTCTTATGAGTCTTGATTTCTGCTGCAACTTTCAGATAGTAGGGTCATTTGGCATGAACAACATGAAAGCAGGGATCCATCCTGCCCTGTATTAATGACTGGTGGTGGTGGTGCTATAATAGTGTGGGTGATATTTTCTTGGTACACTTTGGGCCCAGTAGTACCAAATGAGCATAATTTAAATGCCTCAGCATATCTGAGTATTGCTGCTGACCATGCCCATCCTTTTATGACAACAGTGTACCCATCTTCAGCTTGAATACAGTAGGCTCCATGCTCCTGAACTGGATAAACGGAAGAAAATGTATGGATAGACTTCACTACATGTTTTTGGAAATAATTTTAAATATCCATATCAATATTCATTTAGTGTAGATCCTCCTAAAACAGACAGTAATCTTATAATTAAAAAGAAAACATCATTTCACTGTCTTTTTTTTTCTCTCCCAGCGTTGTAATATGTTAAAGAAAACATTGCTGAGGATTTGTTGCTTGATTGTCTCAAAATCTACTCCTCTTAAGTGATTTTTGCAAACTGAGCTCAGTCACAACTTAGAGTCATTCTCTTTACTTAGTTGAAGATGACTTTTCATTTTCCTTCCCCCAACTTGATTGTGAGTGAGGATGAGCCATTTGGCATCACGACAATTGCTTTTATTTTCTCTCAGTAGATTGGCTGAGCATCATGGATAGGGTTTGGTGTGTGGATAACAAACAGCTCAATATGTTTTAAAGTGACTCCAGAGAATACTGAAGACAAAGACAGGGGCTATGAAAAACCCTCTTTTAGGTCTCTTTTATGCCATCCTGCACAGAAA